>SRSM01000472.1:0-125169 GCA_019593545.1 Apocynum venetum
TGTTAGTAAGGTAAGAATTCAAAGTATATTTTTACAAAAATTAGGCATGTAGCTGTATTTGGATGGTCATCACACGCATTCAATCAATTTCCTGCTGTGAGCAGTAAGAATTATCTCTTACTCATACAGTTAGAAAATCATGGATGAAAATTTCAAAAGACAGTTAAAAATAGAGTCTGATTTATAGTTTAGTAATTATAAGCTTCTCATTTTATCAGTCTGATTTATAGTTTAGTAATTAAATCAAATGTATACCAATTATGACGACACTTTAATTTCTTTTTATAAAATTATATACTCATTAACACATGAAAGAAATGAGAAGGATGAATATATAAATGAAATGAAAGAGAAAGGAAATTTAAAAATAGAATGAGACAAATTAACGTAACATTTATTTTAAGATAAAATTATCCTGAATCACTTTAATTTATATTTTTAAAAATTTTAACAATAACTAATTTCCTTTATTACATACCTTAAATTGACAACTAATTGTTTTTTAATTTTAGGGCACGTCTAAAATAATACCACTTTTTTACATCAAATCGAATAATACATTAATAAAAGAATTAAATGCAAACTTTTGTTAAAAAAAAGTGACAAAGGGATAATTCAAATAATTTTCAAAAATTCAATTTGATTTATTAAAATTAAAAATGATGAAGATAAATTTCGAATTTAGTAGGAATTCATATCCCCCAGCACCCTCCTACCCCACTCCCCCTCCCCCGGACCCCAGCGTGGAATGGAATGGAATGGAATTGCACGGTCTAAGTTGTCTAACTCTTAACCAGAAAAAGGGAAAAACAAAAAAGAAGTCAACTACAAGACACGGGTAACCAAACCAAGCAAAGTTTTTTTGAAAGAAAAGAAAAAGAAAAAGGACAGTTTTCCTGATGATTTGATTTGTAAAAGATTTGCGAGTTAGATTCTAGAGAGGTTGGAGAAGTTAAAACCTTTCTTCCTTTGAAACATTCCATTTGGGTTTGGATTATTTCTCTCTTCATAATTCTTCATTACTGAGTATCATTTTCTTTCCTTTTTCACATCAAGCAATTGAAGATTATTCTTTTGCTAGACGCGGTCTTGTTGTTATTAATTATTATTGATAATTCATACATCACCCCTTTCCAAATCTTCCTTATTCTGTGTCAATTTTGTGGAAACTTTATTATATTGGTTGATTTGGGTTCATCCGCAGTGGTTTTCGATCGATTAAGCTTCTGTCTATTTTCATATCCCTTCTTCTTTCCATATTCTTTTTTACTATCAAAGGGGTGATTTTCAAAGAGGATTCTTTCTTAGTGATTATAATTTGGTGAGTCTTGATCTGGGTTCTTCTTGATTTGGTCATTTTCTTGGGTCCTCTTCTGGGGAGGAATTTTTAAGCATTACCTTTTTGTTGAAGTGAACGTGTTTTGAGAAGCTGAGTGGAAATCTTTTCTTGTTTCTTGAATCTGGGGTTATCTTCTTGGGTTCTGTTAATTGAACCTTCCGATTTGGATACTTAATCTTGGTTCTTGGTTTGTGGTTTAAGGAAAGGTGAAAGAGATTGTTTCTTTTGATTCTTTGCGGAGTTGGAAGTGGATTTGACTTGTTGGGTTTTAGAATTCGAGGTTAGTTTGATGTTGTGAAGCTTTTCAATGGCTGTGCAAGAGTTGGTTGAGATCAAATTCAGGCTTGCTGATAGCAGTGACATTGGACCAAACAAGTATAGCCCTTCTTCGACTGTGGGATTTCTCAAAGAAAAGATAATTGCCCAATGGCCCAAAGGTTATTACTGATTTAGAATTGATTTTTCTTTTCTTTTCTTTTCTTTTTTATTTTTTGGGAGTTTTAGATATGCTATATGATTCTTCGTTCTTGATTTTGAGTGTGCTTGTTTAACGTGCAATAGTCAGCTTTATTTGAAATTTGATGTGGTTGTTGCGGTGGAGACCTTTTAGCTGTGTAGTGACGCTTTCTGGTTTAATTTTATTGTTTGCGATGTTATATTTTGAAACTTTCTTGCTATTCCTAGTTTTCATTTTAAAATGCTGGAATCTGATTTTCCCCCTTTTTGTGTAATTCCCGTACTTCTTAATGTCATTGTGTTATGATGTTTTCACTTGTGTTTTTCTTTGATTTCGAAATCCAAATATGTACGCCAGCTGACCTATCTTGTTCTTGTAATTAGCACAATATCTTGGTCCGTGCCTCTTTTAGCAGACTATTATGTTGGAAAGAAATTGTCTGTTGGGTGACAGATAAAAAACAAAATAAGTAAAAGAAATGAAAGTTAAATATAGGGCCTTTGGATGTAGAAATACACAGAGAAAATGAAATTTATGAATCTAATATATGGAAGAATGATGGAATCATATTCCTAGTTCTATGACAATGCTCTAGGATTGCTGAAAATGCACCTGCAAGTTGAAACCATGAAAACTTAGTTTCTACCAACTTAATGCCTGGAGTATGAGAAATTGGATCTGTTTCTAATTTTAGTGCACTTAGTTTCTTAAGACTTTGTTATATTCCTTACTCGCAATGGTTCTTCTAGTTTCTTTTCTCAATTTATCCTCAAGCAGATGATGAACTTCTCAAGGCTATTTGTATCAAGTTATTTGCACCTCCTGTTAAGATTTCTTGTTTCTCATAGTGCCAATGTATGCATCAAGTTTGAGGCAGTAAACTATGTAGGAATTTCAGTCCTTGGCTCCTGATAATTTTTCTGCTATTTAAAGGAAAAGCTAAATTCAGAATCTGGTATATTTAGAAAACTTAGTAGCTTATGGACAGGGGATTTTCATGTAGAAAGACTTCAACCTTACTGAGTGTGTAGAGAGCTAGAACCATGTACTTCAGGCCCTTGCATGGAGATGAGGATATGGACATTTTTGGTTTTGTTATTTGTGTAATAAACCGTTTCTGGTTGTCAAGCACTACACATTTCCAGTACTTTTACAAAGAGTTGGTTTACTCAATTGAATCATAAAGGTCTATGCTTGAGAATTATGCCAATGATTGTAAGAAAGTAAGATAAGATCTAGTTGATTGAAATGATGTCTCGTGCAAACTTTAATGAGATTTGCAATCTGTTTTGTATGAATTTGGGCCTTAGTTGTGCACCTTGTTTTATTCCATGATGAAGTCAAGTATTCTTCTTGTAGTGATGTGTCATCTATTGCACCAGTCCACTCATTTTATGATACAATTTGTACGGATATATAGGCAGATGTCCATATTAACTCATGAATTTTTTTAACTGGTTGGCAGACAAAGAAAATGGACCCAGGACAATAAACGATGTGAAGCTAATCAATGCAGGAAAGATACTGGAAAACAACAAGACACTTGCTGAATCAAGACTGCCAGTTGCTGAAGTTCCAGGTGGTGTAATTACCATGCATGTTGTTGTCCGTCCTCCATTGTCAGAGAAAAACAATGGTAATTTAATGCATTATATATCAGATGAATGCAGCATCTTTAAGTTTTCAGTACTGAAATTACTTTTTGCTACTTTTCTCTAGAGCTTTATAAGCCAATCCGAGGATCTAATGGACGTACTTGACAACACCTTATGATATGCTAATCTGAGATTATAAACATTAGGTTGTGTAGGGCTTGATGAAACTGTATTTCAGCAGCTTGTGTTTTCCACGGTGTTCTTCTATCAGTATGAGAGCCCTTTAGCTTCATTGAATTACTTGAAGTTGCTGATGTTCTGAATTCTTGCATCCATTGCAAGGTCATTTGTCTTAATTTCTTCCTTTTGGTTTTGTCATATTCCTTAATGCCTTTCAGCTGATCTTTCATTTTTCCCTTGTATGGAAAAGATGTTCAACTATATCCTTCATCATATTCTTTATTTCCCTCCTTCCATCACCGAAAATAGAAACCAGAGGGGCACGATTTTCTTTTTCCTTTTTTTGTTTGGGGGGGGGGAGCAGAGTCTTTTTTGAAACATCAGAGCTTCTTCCGATTGGCTTGTTAATCAGTAAATCCTTTTTTGTTCTTTTCTTGGAACAACTGCTTACAATTTTACTTACAAACTTTCAGATTCTACCATGTGTAATTCATATATATGTTAAATGTTCAGCTTCTTCGTATTTGCGAGCAGCACTTGTTCAGAAAACAAAAAAGCCAGCTAATAGCTAAGCCAGTTTACTTATACATATAATTGCACCTGTTGCAGACAAATTACAGGATGATGCTGCAAAGAAAGGTGGATGTGGATGCACAATCTTATAATCCACCTGCAAAGATCCAAAGCTTCTTCAATTACCATACCAAGTTGCTCCCTTCATTTCCACACTATGGGTTCTAGTATTTAGCTTTTTGTTTTCAGATATTTGGCTACATGAAGAACAACAGAAGTATAGAGGGCCCTTCTCATGCTATAATGATCTTCCATTAGTTCGAAATTGTCAGTGCCAATGCTTGGAGTACCTTGAGATCTATTACTAGCAGAATAGAGAAGAGAAGTAATGCTTTATTGAAGTGGAAGCTTACGGATCAAAATGTAGAATAGTTTCTGCAAAACGAAAAGGGAAAATGTTATGAAAACAGAAGAAAACCCAACCCCCCACCCCCCCCCCCCCCCAAAAAAAAAAATTGTTGGAACCATTACTTTCTTTGGCTTGATTTGGTTTGAGATTTTATTTGTTAGTAAACAATTACCCAGAAATGATTAAAGGTACAGTTCATGAAATGTGAAAAGCACTGGTTATACTTTGCGCTTACTGACTTAAAATTCTTTATTTTTCAACGTTAATTGAATGTGGTGACTTCGCTGATAGCTGCAATTTTTATGTCATGCTTTTAAAGTAGATACCTCCTGTTTTTGTGCTCATTTCAAAGGTGAAAGGCGGGAGATTGGCTTGACAATCTTGAATAAGATGCTAAGTCGCTCAAAAGGCAACAAGTGCTGCGCATGTCCACGGTTATATTTTGGTTGACAATTAACCTGCATCTTCAACTTGCGTAAGACTACGAGGAGTGGTAGGACATAAGTTCAACCTCCAAATTGCCATGAACATGGTAAATGAAGACCTGTAAAGTGTAGTTAAACATTTAGAAATCACTTTTTTGAAACCGGTGTATGAGGATAGCAATATTGCACGCAACATGTTATAACAAGTTCAAATTCAATCTTACTGGGTTCAGGTTGAAAACGGATTAATAGCAGGTTGGGTCAGAAATCAGATATCGGAAGTGGCAAACTGTCATATGCTACAATAGTTTCAGAAATCTATTGGATCACTGTATAAAATGGCAAATAGAGGATATGATAAAACTTTGAGCATAAATGCTATAAACATTACCACTTGAAAAGCAAAACTCTCTTAAATGGAATTGAGAGAAATAACAAATGACAATGTTATGTTACAATTTAATTTGCTATACATGAGAAATTACAACATATTTATGACTTAACAATTTGAGAAATGTCTAAACAATGAATACATCTACGCCTTGTAATTTAAGCCCCTGCCAAAAATGGATGACAACATTTATATACAATGAACGAATTTGCAGCCTCCATTTAGCTTCTGACTCTCACCATGGTCTCAGGGAGATCTCCAGTTTTGGCCTCTGACACAACAATATGTTCCTATGATGTAAACTCGGTGTTGTTAGTAGCAGATGAAGAGCGATTTAGCTGCAAGAATTTTCTGGATGCGCGCACATTCTTGAGAGTCATCTTGAGTTTCTGTCGATCACCTTCAACCTCAGCAAACTGGAGGCTTAGTTGAGAGTAGCGATCATGCATCTCTTTTAATTCAGCCTCCACAGCTGAATATTTGCCTTTCAATTCCAACATTTCCTTGATTAGGGCATTGATGTCTTTGAAACTTTTGAGAACTGCTTCCTCATCGCTATGCTGTTTCAGGAAAGAACTGAACCAAATAGAAAATACCCAAGCAATTAAACTCATAACTACCTTTTCTACTTCTATTGTTATGAAAACATCAGTAAAGGTATGAATTCATATGCACATACAAATAAAAGTTTTGGAAAATGTTAAGCATCGACTAGCATTTACGTATATGTAAGTACACCAACATAGTTGAGAAGAATCTGACTGGTCTCCAAATATGTGACCTGCATTTTCTAATACAGATGTATTTAAGGGTGTTTGAAATATTCCCCAGCCACACACAACTGTCTAGCAGTCCTAATACATACTACCTCCATCCCTTTCCCTTTTTATAAGTAGTTAGAAGACTTTTTCTTTGTCCTTAATTATAAGTCATTTTAAGGATTCTGAGTCAATATTGCTCTTATTTAATCTTATCTCGTATCTCATCTCTTCCTTATTCTCAAGACAAAATTGATTAATCTCTTTCCTATCTCTCTTTTTTATTCGTTTCTTCTTCCTTATTTGAAGACAAAATAAATAGGGATATGTTAGGAAAAGAAAAATATTATTGGTCTGTATGAATATCCCTCCAACCACTTATAAAAAGGAATGGGCAGAGTAATAATTTTTTCTTTTTAGAAAAAGAACATTCAAGCCAACAAATGACTTCATTTGGTGAAGATGTTTCAACAACTCAACAGATTGGAAACAATGACTCCTAATTTTTCAATTGAAGAAACAATAGGAATCATTCAGTTTTGCATTCAGCATATCAAGGAGAATTGAGGTATAAATAATGAGAAAATCCTGATTAGATCATTGCAAAAAATATGTTTGAAAGAGAGATTAGCAGCTTGAGGGCTAGCCCTTAAGGATATAGGAATAAAATGAATTTTCAAGTCAGCTTTAACACCTATGTGTCTCTGGGTCAATCAGAACTTAGTCAATTAAGTGGGAAGCACACAATGAAGCCTGCAACATTAACTTCGTTTTTTTATATGTTGTATTGCAACCAAAACCTTGTGAGGACTGCAAAGAGTTCTGAATTTTTCTACCTCTGGAAATGGATTTTTGATTTATGCTTGACCCTTAATGCTTCAGCAAGCTCAATTTCCAGTGCAAGAACCCTTTCCAATGTGTTCCCAGTGCTCGAAATTTCATTATACAAAGGAAATATGCTCCTGAGCTCTTCATTAACCTTCATATGGGGAACATAATTTTCACAAAAACAGGTCAACAATGAGACAATTTATTGAGTAACCCACTCATGTTTTACTTCAATGCAGTTATCACATACGTGCACCAACCTTCTCTAATCGTATAAGTTCATTTTGTAGGATTTCACAATCTGAATCAAAATTTTGATTATCAGGAATCAGGGAATTCTCATTCTTCATCCTTTCCAGCTGCAGCCAAAGGAAGATAATTATTCTGATTTTCGATCAGGAATGTCCTAAGCAGTATTCTTATCAGTAGTAAATTTCTTGAAACCAAAATGTTAACAGAAGTACCTCTTCCTGCAGGTGCCGAATGCTGGACTTAAGAGATTGTGTATTACAATCATATTGGCTATGATCTCCATTGGTTTGCTGCAAGTCCCCTTCACAAGCTCCTTCGTCATTAGTTCCATGCAGATTTTCACAGGATGCATCCTCCTAGACAATGTGAAAGAGCTTGCTTAAAGATAAGAATCTTCAACAGGGAGGAAAATATTACAACAAAAAAAATAAAAAACTGAACTAAGAGATTGGTATCATAGTTTTGTCAGAGGACTAGGATAACTTTATTTGATGAAGCAGAGAGACAAGAGTGCACAAGAATGAAAACCAGATAGACCTGATTGTAAGAGGAACTACAATTAAAGAAATGCTAATTAATCAATTAGTCTTGAATGTTTCAGATAAGAAGATTTTAGACCAGAATTTAAACAAAACTGAAGACCTGAAAAGGGAGCATTTTCATATTGTATAAAGCCAAATTGCAGATTAAGCAAACCAATAGTAGAAAACTCAAGGATAAACATCATTGCACATTAAAATATTACATATCAAGAACTCAAGCAAGCTCTTGAAGCAGATTATGTTACAAGCCTTTAGACACTATTACTCAATTTTTGTTCAAAATTACATTTACAGTAAAACAATACAGAGTTTGATATACAAAAAACCAAGGCCATCTTAGGGAGGACACCAAAAAGGCTGCCAATTATTCAAACCTTTTTTCTCTGTTCACCTCTGCAATGGCTGGAACTTCTAGCATATGGCAGATTTCTCTGTTAGTATCAAATTACTTCAACCTTTCCAAAAATTAGGCAAAACATGCCAAGCATTTTTGTGTAAATTGCTTGCTTGAGTTCATTGACAATATTCATATGTTAATCAGTAGAATATTCACAAACCAGTATACCCATAAACTCCGTTTTCATGCTTTCAAATTCCCAACAAACTATCTGAAAGTAGATCTAACAATATTTATTCAGGAATGAACATAGCTCTATGTCGAAAGTATGTTTTAGATGCTGAATGGTGCTATGGGCCAAATCAAAAGAAATTACCTGAAGGGCTTGTGCTTCCTCCATCTCATTTGAAATTTCATTATCAGTCATTGGAACTAGACTTGAATCTTGTACCTTCTCCCTGTACATAAAGCTATGAGGCAGATGATGTACTTCGTCCTTCTCTTCACTTTCCTCATTACGACTAACTATGGAAAAAGCAACATCTTCCAACTGTTTTTTCGTCAAGGAAAGTTCTGCTATGACTCTGGACTTTTCTTTCTCACAACCTTGCAAAGAGGTCTCCAGTTTTTCCTTTTCTTCTTTACAACATTCAAGGCTTAGTATTGCACATTCCAACTCTGCCTTCATGCGATCACAAGCCTTATTTTTTTCACGATTATCAGAAAGTAAAGATTGCAATTCATCCTCCAATGCCAGCAGTTTTAGTGCTAGTTCTTCATTTCTTTTCAAATGCAAAGCTTCAGATCTTTTTCTATTCTCAATCTCATCCACAGAATCTTGTAATTTAAGTAGCATCTCTTCTCCATGCTTTTTGGAGATAGAAAGCTGCTGCTTCAGCTCCTGGAGCTTGGTCTCATACTGTTCCTTGATAAAGGCAATGCGCAAGGACTCTTGCATAGCAACAGGAGTTCCTTCAGATTCTCGTCTTTCCCTAGCAAGAAGATATTCAGCATCTGCTTTGTCTTTGAGCTCCTTCAAATGGATAGACAAGTTCTTGAATTCTTCTGTTCTCAACATCTGCTGAGAAAGCTTGTCAGAAAGCTCAGTGCACCGAGCATGTAAGGTGGTTAGCTCATCTTCAGATTCCTTCAGTAAAGTCGTATAAGCATGCAGTTCTTGTAGTTTTCCCTTGAGTACAGTGGTTGTTATCTCCAATTGTTCATTAGACAATGTCAAATTAATCAGGTCTTGTTCTGCAATTGCCAGGCTGTTCCTCAATTCTTCAGCCTCAGAAACTTTTTGATCTTTATCCTCTGAAACCCTAGCCTCCAATGTTGCCAGCTTCCTCTTGCATTCATCAACTTCAGCCAAGATGAGATTGTTTGCCTCTGAGAGATTTCTATTTTGGGCTAGAGAGAATTCTAATTGAGATCTTAATGACTCAATGGTATGCTCTAGTTTTTCATTTTCTTCAGCATAATGAGATTCATTTGCAAGATAATGATTTAACTGTAACTCTGCATCACAATGTTTTTTCTGTAGCTCCTTGAAGCACACATCTGAGGCTCGAAGTTTCTGCTCAAGTTCTTGAGTCCTAGTCTCATACAGGCTCATGATAAAAACATTCTTAATATCTGCTGTTATGATATGTTCATGCATGTTGGATACGTAGCCTTCAAGAACAGTCAGAGAAGAAGACTCAACTTGAAGCTCCTCCACAAACTTGTCACGCTGCAACAAAAGATCACAGAGCCTGCTTTTCTCTAACTCTAGATCTTTCACCAGCTGCCTGAAGTGCAGTAGTTCAGCCTTTTGCAGGGTGAAGTCATGCAGCTTGTCTTGTTCAATGTTTAGCTGAGAAGTAAGATCTCCAACAGCACACTCTAGTTTGTCTTTGGTATATCTCTCAGCATGCAAGTCATCCTGCAAACTCCTCAAATTTTCTTCCAGAATTCTAATTTCAGATGCAAGCTTAGTGGATTCTGCAGTTTGATCCTGTAACGACTTAAGAAGATCTTGCTTCTCTTGTGTTAACTTAGAAATGGTCATCTTACTACTCTCAAGTTCTCCTGATAAAGCTGCAAATTCATGCAGTTTTTTTCGTTCCAAGTTAAGTTGAGATGTAAGATCTCCAACTGCACACTCTAATTCGTCTTTGATGCCTTTCTCAGCCTCCAATTCACCCTGTACACTCATCACATTTTCTTTCAGAAAGCTAACTTCAGATGTAAGCTTAGCAGAGTCCGAAATTTTATCTTCCAAGCACGTAAGGAGATCATGCTTCTCTTTTATTAGCTCAGAAATTCTCAACTTACTCATGTCCAGTTCCCCAGATAAAGATACAAAGTCATGCAGTTTGTTTTGTTGAACATTAAGTTGAGCGGTAAGATCTCCAATTTCACTCTCCGATTTGTCCTTGGCACATCTCTCAGCATCCAATACATCATGCAGATTCAGCAAATTTTCATTCAGACGGCTAACTTCAGATGCAAGAATAGCAGATTCTGCAGTTTTGTCCTGTAAAGACTGGAAGATATCTTGCTTTTCTTGTATTAGCTCTGAAATGGTTAACTTACTCCTTTCAAGTTCTCCTGATAAAGCTTCAAAGCCATGGACCTTGTTTTGGGTAATATTAAGTTGAGAGGTAAGTTCTTCAATTGCACTCTCTAATTGGTCTTTGATTCCTCTCTCAGCATCCAACTCATCCTGCAGACTTCTCAAATTTTCTTTCAGACAGCTAAATTCAGATGAAAGATTTGCAGATTCTACAGTTTTATTATGTAAGGACTTTAAGAGATCTTGCTTCTCTTGAATGAGCTCAGAAATGGTCAACTTACTCCTTGAAAGTTCTGCAGATAAAGTGTTCAGGCTCGAAATCTCCTGAACCAATGCATCTCTGGACAGCAACTTTTGCAGCTCAACTTCAAAGATGGAAAGGTCAGCCAAAAGCTCTCTGTGCTTTTCTACATGTTTTTCTTCAATTTCAGAGCTGTGGAACAGTTTGTTAGCAACAGACTCAATTTTAATTTGAAGATTATCCACAATAGCATTTGACACATTTGCTTTAGCTTGCATGTCCTCTATGTCATTCTTGAACTTCTTCTTTGTGGCCAAGAATTCTAATCTGATATTGCTCAAGGACTTAACAGCAGCAGATCTTTCATTTTCCAAATTTTTATTTTCTTCCATAAGCTGAAGAATCTTGTTACAGGCAATATGCTGGATCTCTTCCAATTGCAAAATGACATCTTCGCAGTCCATGTTATTTGAATTAAGAGAATGAAAATCAGTTAATAGAGAAAGTCCAGCAAAACGCTTCTCATAAGATGCCAACAGACTACCCAGCTTTTCTTGTACAGAACTGACAGTTTCCTTGAGATTTTCTTTCAGAGAATTCAACTCAAAATGTTTGCTTTTGAACATTACTAGTTCTTCATTTAGAACGGATATTTCATTTTGAAGCTTAGAAGTTACTGAAGCTTCTTGTGCCAATAGACTAGACAGCTGAGTTTTCTCATCCAAACAAGCCTCATATTGGCTTTGATAGCTTTGACATTCCATCACAATTGCTTCACAATCTGCCACTTTCTTGACAAGCAGAGAATTTTCCTTGGATATACTTTCCAATTTAGTTTCTAAAATTTGATTCTGCAAAGCCACATCATTGTATTGAGCAGTGCAAGTTGCATTATACTTGTTAAGATTGTGAACCTCATCCATAGCAGCTTGCAACCGTACTATCAAAAGATCCTTGGACTCATCTGAAAACCTTAACTGCTTCACAAGGTCATTCGTTTTAGCAATTACTAGCATGAAGTAAGAATTTGCCTCACGTAATGTTTCTTGTAGTGTCTTGGAAAATATATCAAGGTGTAAATTCACAGAATGCATTTCACGGAGCTCTCCTTCAACCTTCTGGTACAGCTCTTCCTGCAAGAAGAGTGACTTTTTCATGTCCTCTAACAGGATATCTCCACCTGGTTGCTTCCTAACACTGAAGTTTTGATTCTGACAATGCAAGAGTCTCATAGCATCAAAATCTTCGAAATTTTGCACCATGTTTGCAGATCCTGGCCCTGGAGGTTGGGAAGTTTCAGAAAAAGCTTGCATGATAAGATTCTCATTAGTCTCAAACATGGACACAACCTGTGATGAAAGAAGCTCAAGGTCCTTCTGTAATCTGTCAACAGCAATAGAATAATTTAAGCGGGCTCTTCTCAGAGCTGCTTCTGATGTAGCAGCTTTTCTCTCAAACTCCTTGTTGAGAGCATCCAAATCACGCCTCTCCTCTGCAAGCTGTAAAATCTGCTCATTCATGGCTTCCATTTCAACTTTGCTGGTTGAAATTTTGTACAAGCAAGTAGAGTGCTCGTTCCTGATATTTTGTAACTCTCCCAGCATTTGCTTCTGATTTTCCTCAAACTCTTGAATAAGAGCTTCATAGTAGCACTCCATCTGTCCCATCTTTCTTAGGAGATTCTCCCTTTCAACTTTTGCCTCATCCAACTCTCTTACAAGGTCAAAAAGGTTTTTTTTCATTGCATCTATGTCATTTACAGAGTCTGGTTCTTTAGAGACAAGCAGAGGAATACTGAAATGGCGAAGCATTATTTCTGGCTCACAGACTTCTATATCAAACCCAGTTCCTGATGCGATTTGTTCACTCTTACATGGCATATCCCTCACATCCTTCGCATCCTTTCTCTCCGACGATAACATATTAAGAAAGGATGTTGCTTCTTCTGTCCCATGTTTGAGATCTTGCAGAGTACTGAGCAACGCCTCCAACTCTGAATGAAGAAACCTCGAATCTCTTTCATGGAAGCCAAGATATGTCTTGCTTTGGAGTTCCCTTATCCTTTTCTCCACAACTAAGATCCCCTTCACCCACTGTACTTTAGTGTCTTGAAGTAAATGACAAAGCTCAACATGACCACATCCCCTGCTTATAGTTTGCGGGCTTACTTTGATGCTTTGCAGCCTTCCAAGTTCCTCTTTATACCGAGAACACTCCAACTTCAGAAGAGAAACCTCTTTTGCCAGTTTTTCACAGGAAGATATCTCAGTTGTAAGCATGTGGGAAAACTTTTGTGTTTCAACACTTATCTCATCAGCTTGGCTTTGCAAAGAGCTTACCTCCAACTTAAGCTCAAAGATGGATGATTCAGCCAATTCCAAGTTTCCTCTCAGCCTATTATTCTCCTCATTAGCAATTGCCAAATCATTATCCAGGGAGTAATCAGAACCCCATCCACGGACTGAACCACTACTTCCATGGGCCATAATTCGACTACCAGAAGAATCACCTTTATACATCTGTGGCGTTGGACAATTAGGATCCTCATTCGTGTCACCTGAAACTTTATCCTTGTGGCTATCAATTTCATTTGCACTGGAGTGATCAAACTTCTCAGCATATAAACTCTCAGAAGCATTAGATGAGCCTTCAAAGCCAATGGATGAGTCTGCATACTCTTCATTTCCTGTTTCTTCTTCCACAGAAGAGAGATCTCTAGCATCTGATGTGGATCTAAGTCTTGCACTGACCTACATCAAGATGAGAAAAAGATGAGACGGAAAGGATTTGAAGAAACTAGATAACTGCAGAGGAATAATATGGCAATGAGTAGAATGAATTATTGATAAACATTGAGATTTGACAACTACACACACCTAAAGAAATAAAGGACATGGCACTTATGAAAGAAACTCCAACTAAAATTATGAGTTAGTACGATCACAAATCATGAAGCAACTATGCTAGCAAAGAACCTTAAAATCAGATCATATTTCCCAGTCTGGCACCCCATCCAAAATGCTGACATATCTAGCAGGATAAAAAAAATCTTCCATAACTCTATCCAAGCTACCAAGAATTTGACAATGTTGCAAACATGATGAACAAGAATCCTCCTAAGCTTGCAGGTATAAACATGATCGCCAGTTGCTCATACCAAAAGTGCTACCTAAGAGCTTTTCATATTGAATTAAATGGATACCATGTTCCTGCAGAACCATGCCCTTGAGTGGTAGGTTTAGATCTTTGCTTCTAAATGCAATGACATTAATCATGCAGCTCTATTTTGTTGACAGGAGATTTCAGTTAAATTTCATATAGCAACTTTGCAACCAATGCAATTTAAAACAGGAAAGGAATATCAGAAACTGTCAGGTACTTTTCAGTCATATTGAATTAAAATTAATATTAAAAAAATTCTATGACCTTATCCATCTGATCAGTGGACTCTTCCAGAATTGCCATTTTTCCAGAACTATGGCTATCGTGCTTGTCACCTGTATGCAAGCCCCTATCTCTCAGTTCTCTCTGCTGCTCAAATTCTCTGCAGTGCACAAAAACATTGTAATTTTAGCTGCTCATAATGACAGAACATCTAGTTTAGAGCTCCAGTAAAAAAACCTGAATCCAGTTTTGGATGTAAGCAGCTGGACAGTGACCTGCCATCAGACACATGGTCAATTACATATTAAGAGAAACTAACTATGAATTAGCAATAATAGTGGCTATGCAAGCTAGATGTAGTGTTCTACTGACAACAAGATAACCGTGTCAATGGCCACAGAATCACAAATTCTAGGCACATAAAGTATTGTTTATCTCCAGCCTTTCATCTGACGCAATTGCAATCAAGTAGTTTAGCTTCACTCGCTTTTTACATTTCAGTTCAAGAGAGAGAAGAAGCAGCTAGTGAACCTTAATCATCTTTCTGGTTTTCTTATAGGAAAGCTTGATTTCTTTTATGCTTCTACCGCCTTTTTTTCCCCCCATTTTCCCTTCATTCCATAACAGTACTTTTGAACAAACTTAACTCTAAATAGAAACAGTTATTCAACACAAAAATAATACCATTAAGTTTAGAAAATATCTTGTAGAAGTGCAAAAGGTTGTAACTGAAACTGTTGCGTGCCTAGCAAGTGGGTTAATGCTATCTTTATTCAACTGAAGATTGAAATCCATGAAAAGGGGTAAAACAGGAACATTAATCCAGGCTCATGCTGGGGTAAGGCAAAGCAGCAGAAAGGTAAAAATAGAACAAGGATTAAAACTCTCTTTCCAGTGTTTGACTTGTCTGCAAGGACTACCCTGACCCTATTGGATATCTGTGCGCTCACTGGAAAACCTTTACACACTATACAAATTAACCACTTTAATGAAACATTCAACAAAATCAACGTGGCACCTAAGATGTCTATGTTTTATAATTTCCTGGACAGATGCTGTTCCATCTATTTTCTAAAGGACAGGTCAAAGTCATTTACATGTAATGTGGTTCCAGAATTGCATCCATGAAGTGTCAGTGCAACAACTGAAGGCTTCAATGCATCAGCATAATCAGCAAGGTTGATTACAGCCTCACCAAGGACGCTAGCACGTGAAGAACCCTGTAAGCAAAAAGATTGAACCAAAAATAGAGAAAAAACTAACTATTTAAATCCATAACAAAAGGAAGATGCATTACCATGGCCACAACAAGTTTGTATAGCTTTTCATCAAATTGTTTGCTTTTCGCATCTTGGAGAAGCCTTGTAGTTTCATAAATAGGATCAGCCCATTTACATGTTCCATTTCTGACATTTGCTTTTGTGGTCTTTGATGTTGCCTTACCAGAATCAGTTGGGATGAAGGATATAAATAATTTATCCCATCCAATTTGTGGAATCTGCAACAAAATGTGAAAACATGTTTTATTTAATCGTTGTCAAGAAGATTGATTTCACAGAAGCAAGTAACTAATTGTCAATTTTCAAAAGGCATACGTACATGTGTAGCATGAAATTGAAGCCGAAAGACAACTTTCACTTTAGTCTTCTCAAGCTTCCACTTAGTGACCCTTGACATTGTTTACGCAATTAATATGCCATCATCAGCTGTATACTTGAGAATGCAAGACCCAGAACTCCTGCAGAATCTCATATTCAAACATACTCAACAATGTCAGATCCAGAATCCCTGCAGAATTGCTCATTTAAATAAGAACATCAAGTCTTCAAAAAACAATCATAATAATAATAATAGCAACGAACAATAGTACGAATACACACATAATGCAATCAACAAGCGGATGTACCAACATTAATAAGGAATCTAAATTATAATCAATGAGCACAAATGAAAAGAATCCTGATAAATTACTTATCATAGTTTTAACATAAAAATCTGCTGATGCAGAGAATCTATTGATGGAAAATTGATAACAAATGAAGATTGATATAGATTTTACTAGAAAATGCAATAAAGATGAAAGCATTTCAAATTTTGATTAATCCATTATCCATTGAAAAGAATCCGGTGATTGAATATGAAAGCATAAGAGCCAAAACCAGACTTCAATAATTCCTTACACTACCCAGTACTTTTATGCTGCTTTAAAAGAGCAAATTATAATCTAGACAACACTATATCATGAAAGAGGACGATCAAGAAAAGGGATGGAGAAAGAAACGTATAAATTGGTCAATCAAAATGGTTTTTAATAAATATCACACTACTCGAAATCTTAATAACCACCAACAAAAGAAAAATTAAAAATATTATCAAATAATACAAAGATGTAAAATGAGATCTCCTAATCTTCCAAAAAGAAATATTTTTCAGCATTCCAACAAAGAGAAAATAAAAAGTTGAGCTAAACCCAGAAAGTACCTCACTCAAAGTTACACCAGAAAGTCAAAATCCAGCCAAGCCCCACTCTGATCCAAGCCTTTAAATGATCAAAGAACTTTAAATTCAAGTGATGCCGCTTCAAAAACACAACTTCGAGTTGATTCCACCATGCACCCTAGAATCAATCTTCAAAATCCAAATATTTAGATAAATTAAGAAGAAAAAAAACCCCGGAAAACAAGAAACAGAATCTTCAGAATGCCAAACCAAGAATCAAGAACCGAAACATAATTATAAAATTAAAAAGGAATGAGCAGATTCAGGAAAAGGGGAAAAATCTGTATACCCGCTCTCCGAAAGTCCTCGTACAAAAGTTTTCTTTCTTTTCTTTTTTTTTAAAAAAAGGAACAGAAACACAGTAGCAATAGCACTTCATACCACCGTTTTTATTTTCTCTTTTTGTTTCTTTGCCATCCCTCTTTCTTTTGTCAATTCGCTCCCGCAAAAAGCCAAAAGCTACGAATTTTAAATTTTACCACTGCAAGATTTCATAAATGTCGCCTACTTAACAGTAACTAAGATACTTCTAGCACCACTATTCTACATTCAAAAAGCTGAGCCATCATATTCAACTTCAAAAAAAAAAATCCTCAAAAACAAGAAAAAGAATCTTGCAAGAAAAGAACAAAAAGCAATAAGTTGAGCAGTAGTTTCATGGGGTACCTAAAATTTGGATCTGGGTCTGCAATGGAATGGTGATCTCTGCTTAAAATGGAAGTTAAACAGAAGGAGATAAAAATAAAAATAATAATAAAAAGGAGTCTTTGCAGTGACGGAGAAAGAAGAATATGGCGATTGCGTAAAAACCCAGTAAGATTAGACGCTCTAAGTTTTCAACATTCAAATGGTTCGAGAAAATGCCAATGGTGTCCCTCTGTATGTATATGTCAGAGTGTGTGTACTGAGTGAGAGAGAACGTAGAGAGAGAAAGAGCAGGGGGAAGAAGGGGTTGGGTAGAGATATCAATTAAAGAAAGAGATATCCCGCCAAAGCCAGTAATTTTCAGTAATTAATTAATATTTTTAAGTAATTAGTAGATAAATGACTGATCTTTTTCAAAGTAGTACTAAAAATTTGTGAAATTACTAAATTAGGCCTCGGCATTTTATTGCTTGGAACTGTTGAGGAATGTGAATCAGTGAAGACATTGCATGGGCTTGACAGGGACTCGTTTGGAATATTGCAGCAAAAAGTGTCCTCAAATATTGACTTGACAGGTGGAAACAACGGTACAAAAACATATGGAAAAACAATTTTCAGGAAATTTCCCAATTTTATGAAAATGGGTTATATTATTTTCCATTTCTGTATGTTTCATTTTATTACTTCTCTACTTTTACTCGTTTTGGTACTATTAATTTTTTTATGTCTTATACGAATCTATATCTGTATTTTCTTCAAGACTCAATAAAGAAATGTTCTACATCTTTTATTTTCAAGTAAAGGACATGATGGAGAAATTATGAAAATGAAGAAAATAATAATTTTCTTATACTTTTGAACCATGGATTAACGTGGTTAAATTAATAATTCATGCCTAAAAATTAATGTAATTCATTATTCAAGTACAAAAGTGAAATCTAGGTACTGGTAGATACTAGATAATGTCATGAAAGTGTGAGCATATTTTCATCTTTAGAGCACATTAGAGAGGTAAAAGTTGTCATCACTTGAATAAAGCCTGAGGGCTTGACTGACCAGAACAAGGAAACCCCCTTTTTTTAAAAATAAAAATAAATCTTAAGTTATTGAAAAGAATGACCGGTGAAAAAAGAAAAAATGAAATTAACAAGAATTGACAGTGGAGAGAAGCCATATTTTGTGCCAAATGGCAAAGTACGTCATCGCTCATCACAGAATTTTGCAGAGTTTAGAGTAGTCAGCGAAAGCTGCAGCAGGCCCAGACTTATACAGGCCAAGACTTCTTGAAAGTGGGAAATTCCTATACAGGCCATTAATTTGAAAATCATTTTAATCTTTGTAAAAATATAAAAAATACCTTCAAATTATTTTAAATTCTTCAATAATATATTTTTATCTTTAATTTTATTTTTTTATATTCACAATTATTTTAGATGAATTTTTTATACCCATCCGTCACTCAAATGAGGTAGTTTCTATTGAAAAATCCTATTTAACGGTAAGAAAAATCTAAAATCCCTTTTAATTCTAAATTTTTCTGTATTAATATCTAGAATGATAAATCTTTTAATAACAACGATAAATATAGGGATATGAATTAATTATCCTATCATCCGAGTTACAAAAACTAGTTCTTATTTGGCGGATGTTTTAAAATATTTTTGGACTAGAAATTTGGATATCGCAAGTGGATCGATTGGTCACAATTTTTTATGTGTTGAGTTTAGCCTAACGGTCGGATATGTAAAAATCATATTCTAACACACTAGTCCAAATACTAGTGTCTGAGATAGGTTTGCAAAGTGCTAGGGCACTATTCACAATTACAAAGGCACAAGTGTTGAGCTCGAAATGTCTATATCTGAAGCAAGGTACTACATTTCACCATGGTATTTGCTTAAAATCCATTCTTCCAATTACATGAAAGTCGGCACAAGAGACAATGAGAGTGGTGGATTTAAAAAGCTCTTCACTACATCGAACTTGGGCTATCCATCCTCTGACCAAAAAAATATAATACATGAAATTTGCTCTCTTTAAAATGTTTTTTCATCCTCTATTTGCACTTGTTCTTGTGACTTTGGTTCACGATTTTTGGGGTTTTGCCAGGTTGATGGGGTAAGGATGAAATTTTTGTAGTTGCGGTATTTTGGACGGGTTTGATTCTATTTTGGAATGATGTTTTGTACCGGTAGTAGCCTGCTTGTGAAGCCATAGGAGACAATTGCACCACAATGTCTTAACGTGAGATGAATTTGGATATATCTTAAGATATCTTTTTTTGATAATATATAGATGTTAGAACTAATTATATCAATCAATTTATTGGGCGTACAAATTACTGTGGGCCAAGAGAGGTGTTCAATCGTCGCCATTCATAGATTCAGAACATTTTGGAATGTACATTCGGTGTTTTGAATAAGAGGTACCCAATATTGAAGAGTTGTAACATCCCACATTTTTCCCAAAATATATCTAAATTAGAAAATATAATATAATAGGCAAGTCAAAGAATATACCAAATTTAAAGTAGTCAAAATTCTCAAATCATGAATCAAAATTCCAAATTATAAATTTGAATTCAAAACAATCTTTGCCAGAATAAAATTATTTATACTAAATAAAACTAAAACATAAACATAAATATTCATAGTTCGAAAACGAGAATATAATTTAAACCAAATTCAAAATTTCATAAATGGTCGGTCATCCTCCGTCCCCGCATCGCAACCCATCAGCCTATAAATGATTTTAAAAAAACATAATATATGGGTTAAGTACAAAGTATTAAGTGGAAGTAAAGCGTGACATTTTACAAGAATATACACATTGCAAATATCATATAAATATAAATAGTCAATTTATGTAATCGAGTCAAAGACTCCTATTTAATTCGAGCTAAGGCCCCTATTTCATCGGACGTAAGTCCCTATTTTATCGGACCTAAGCCTCTGTTGTTTGATGACATATTCAATAGAAATTTATATGTGCATTTATAAAATTATTGTACACATATTATAATAGAATTTAAAAGTGCACAATTAATCATGAAATAAATAGCACATATAACATGTAAATATACAAATTTTAAATAGTCAAATAAGGTTAGAACTCTCACATCAAATGCAGATATAAATGCGTGCTAAGTTGCGTGGAATAATTAGCTCACTAATTCCTTGTTTCCTACATTGAAAGTATTCAATGAATTAGAACCTTGAAAGGCTAAACTAAATAATTAGTTTTAAATAAATAAATAATCTAATAAAAAGGAAAATAATGGCTTTTTGAAAAGTTAAAGGAAATATTTGGCATTTTGAAAAATTTTGGAAACACTTTTGGAATAAGAAAAAGGTAATTTTCGAGTTTGGAAAAAGTTTGGAGTCAAACTGTAATTTTAGAAAAGTTTAGGGGTCAAATCATAATTTTCGAAAGTTTGGGGACTTAAAACGAAAATTTTGAAATATATGGGTTGAAACAGAATTTAAATAAGTCTTGTGGTATAAAAATGGAATTTCTAAAAAAATTGGGTAAAAATATAATTTTTAAAAAAATTTGGGGTCAAATTAAAAATTCTAGAAAGATTGAAGACTAATTTGGAAATCCTAAAACATTTGTGAGTAAATATGTAAATTCGTATCTGAAATTGAGGGAATTTTAAGATTTGTAAACCCTAAGGACTCATTTGTAAAAATGGATAAATTTAAGAAAAATTACAAAAATGCCCCTATAACTCCAAAACCCTAATCCTAATTTTCTTCTTCTTCTTCTTCCCTACCTTAGCAGCCGCCCCCTCTTTTCTTCCCACAGCTGCCGCCGCCCCCCATCCCCTCATTCCCTCTGCTGCCATGGCTTCTCCCCCCCTATTCCCATCAACTTCCGCCCCACTTCTTTCTCTCTTCTCCCTTCTCCTCTTCTCTCCTCTCTTCCTCTTCTCCTCCTTCTTCTCTCCCTCATCTCTCTCGTTTTTTTTTCTCCTCTGCTGCCCCCCTTCTCGGTTTCTCTCTATTTTTTTTCCTTCTCATCTTATTCTCTTCCTTTCTCTTTCTCAGATTCTCCCTTCCTTTTTCCGCCCTCATCCCTTTTCTTCTTCCTCCTTCTGCCGCCTCCTCTTCCTTTCTATCGCACCCTCTCCCTCTGCCTAAACCAAAATCCCATTGGAACAAAAATAAAAATAAAAAATAAAAAAGACAATAGGGATTCTTGAATATGGAAGGCTAAATGGATTTTTTTTTTTAGGCTTATTGCCGCCGCCGCCGCCGGCCAGCCATATGGCGGCGCCGATGGTGGCTGCTATGCCTGAGAAGGTAGAGAGATTTACATACTCGGGATTCGTGATTAAGGGGGAAAAATGATTGAAAGTCTTAACCCATCGTTTATTTATATGTGTAAAATAATAAACACTAATGGGCCGGGCTAATTAAGTTTAATATAGTAATTTATAAAGCCAATTAATTTATTAAATAGGTATTACAAGAGTCTATGCCACCGTACATAAAGCTTGACATAGTACAATTGTGTGTGGCATGTTGTGCAGTTCACAACTTCATACTAGATAATGATATTCAAAACGAGTACTTAAATCAATTTGTTGATTTGAATGTAGTTCCATCTAATAGCGATGAAAAGGATGAAGCAAATCCATTGAAGTATCCAAGGTTAGTCCAACCCCCAGTTGGAGTAGGGGAGATAGGTCGCTGGACTCAATTTCATGATGAAATAGCTTATAAGACTTGGACCTCCAATAATAGCTGATATTGTAATATGTTTTTTTTAATTACATGTGATTTGTTTCATTAAGAAAAAGGAATGTGTAAAATATGAACATTCATTACTATACAAGTGGATGTTGCTCCATCTTTTTTTTCTTCTTTTTAGTATTATTGATTGAGTTGTCATGGATATGAGTGTGGTATTGAACAAAGTTTTGTTATTGTAAGAGTAAATTTGGAATTTGGTTGCATTACTTTGCTTACAGAGTTCCCATATGTTCGGTTTCTTTTGTTTGATAGTAAAATGGCTTGGATGTGTTTGGATGAAGGCAAAGTGGAGATGAATTAATATTATTAATAGTAAAAAGATTGACTCAAGATATGGCCGATGACATAGACTCAAGAATAAGTACTTCAGATTAGTTGGTTACATTTGTAGAGAAGTTTGTATCATAACAGTTAAGATTACATAAATGTGTTGTTATTTATACTATTGAATAAGAGTTTATTGCACCAACAAATGCGTGTAAGAAGTTATTATTGATAAAAATGTTTTTAAATAAACTTGGTATGTAACAAGACAAATATAAATTATTTTGTGATATCAAAGTATTGTTCTATATTGAAAAGAATTATTCATTTCATTTAATATCCAAACATATTGATATGAGATATCACTAAATTAAATATGTTCTGGAGAATAAGTTATCACAACTTGACAAGATCCATACACATGAAAATGGATTAGTATATGTTAACAAAATTTCTACCAAAAAAAAGAATTTTATCAATCAACAGTAGTAATGATGGACTCTTCGTTGTAATATGAGAGAGGAAGATTTGTTAGTGGTTCAGTCTTCCACACATACCCACCCACTGATTTTCCCCCGCATTTTTCTATTTTTTCAAGTTTTTTTTTCTATTTTGTTTATAACCAGAAATTGTCGGCCTAAGAATGTGGTTTCGATCCTTCCGGTGATGCCAAAATTCGTTTTGATATACGATTTTCCTATTATATGCCAAAATTGAATGATGAATGCTGCATTTACTATTATAATATTGTATTTCTATAATAAAATACTTTGCTCGAAATTTAAAATAAGCAAAGTCTTAATTTACATCTTACCGAGTATGCCATATGATTTCTTACCACATGTATCTAGTAGGACCTTTTTGCACACTAAGAATTTCCGAGCATCAGCCATCATTTACTAGCACCAGAACTGGATGATCTAGTGAATCAATAAGCCCCGAACAATATAAAATTGTGATGGTCCAAGACTCCCCAAGTTCATAAAACATTAGTCAATTTTCACATTCTATGGTTTCAAATTTCCAGCAATTATATCGACTTTCTTTAATAGAAAGTACTTTTCTCTTATTAAGTCACGAATACACACAACTAATATATATATAAGAAGAATATGCACAACTAATATTTTAGCTGTCAAGTGTATTTGATTCCTGCTTTTCCTTCAAACTCAAAAGAAAAGGACAACTGCCACATGGGTATTTTCTTGTGCAAAGGGGATCTAAAGCTAATTAGCCAGCGTTCAGATCATATATAGTTTTCCAGGATTTTCAGAAAAGGTTGGTAAATCAATAGGTCTTTGTCGAACATTGAAGTCAATGAGGCCACCCATCATTATGTATAGCCTTCCTCAATTATCAAAGAAAATTTCAACCTTTATGGTTGGTTTTTGGGTTTGGTAAGGTTGATAAAAAAAAAATTATTACCACAATCACAATAATTGATCTTGGATACAAACCAAACTGAATCTGTCATTTAAACTACCCCAACTTTCCATTTAATAATTTATTTGGACCAAGTGGATGAATGAAACAACAAAAATTGCACAACAAATGATTAATGTTATACTAGGAAAAGTGTCTTTATGATTGCGAAAAGAGCATCCTATAAATCTATTCCATCAACGTTGGTTGATTGTTTTGATTTAGTTTGGCATTTGTCTATTCGTCAATTTGGCTTCAATGGTGATCAAATGAATTGGTAGTAATTGTAATTATACAAAATCTAAATTAAAATGCAATAATTTTGTTGGTTTGATCATTTTAATTTAAATGTAATTTTAGAATGTAAAATACTCAAATTAACTTGCTTAGGATGATCTTGATTGTCTTTCTTTATTAACACTCTTATAATTTTTTGCATTTATATATATATATATATATATATATATATATATATTATGCTTATATTAAAAATGACAAAAAATAAGAAGAAATATATATATATATATATATATTTATACTAATATTTTATTGAAGAGATATGTAAATTTGATATTATTATTATTATTATTGTTGTTGTTGTTGTTATATACTACAAAAAATTTTAAAAATAATGAAATATAGTTAAATACTCAAATTTTTAAAATCATGAATAATCCATGATTTTAAAGCTATATGCTCAATTCAATTGCCAAAGAATATGGAAAATCTCTTTTGAAGTTAAAACAATTTGTTGATAAGTGGGCTTAAACTTATGATTGTAAAGGTCGAGACTATTAACACAAATTGATGTCGTTTCTCTTAAGACCCAATTGGATTAATTAAGATGATAATAGTTTAGAGTCTGTAGCTGCCCATATAAAAAAGAAAAAAAAAATCAGACGTAAATTTGAACTCTTAAAAGGCCTAGGACGAGGCCCATGATTAATTTACCTATTACGTTTTAAAATAATAATAATAAAAAAAGCAGACCTTTTTGTAGTTTATACTTTCTAAAATAATTTGCAAATTACTCCTTCTGTGTTAAAATTATATGTTTATATTTTATTTTTAGCTTGTCTTTAAATTATTTTATAATTATAATAATCATTTATTTATTCAACTCAATCCTTATTTAAACCTTCTATATTAGTTGCTCTATCTCTAAGTATGATTTTTTTTTTGTGCATACATATTAAAGATATTTAAATATAAATATCTTATATATAAGATACATTTAAATGCAATTTTTCTCTACTATAATTGTCACTTTTTTATTTATTGAAGAAAGACTATGTTAAATAGAGAATTTTTTTTTCATAATTATGCAAGGGTAATTGTAAAATGATTAGGATTTGAGACAAGTTAAAATTAAAATATCTTATATTTGATGATGCAAGTAGTAATAACTTTGTTTTCATTAATACAAATAGCCATATTAAAATCACATGAATTAATATTAATTTTATTTCCCTTCTCCAAAAACATTAATTTTATTTCTATGTATAAAAGGAATAAATAATGGATGGCAAAAAATCCAAAAAATGTGGGTACCCACTTAAATCCGACCTATGGGAACAAATATTACTCGATTTAAGCGGAGAAGTGGATGTGGGTGGGGATGTAATTATGGATTTTAGTAGGGATGATTATGATGATGAAGATGTTATTGTATCCGTTGGGTACCCACTCATATCCATATATATTTTTATTTAGTTTTTATCAAATAGTTATATTTAATTAAATTTAATATATATTACAATTTTTTATTTTTTGTTAAGGTTAATAAATGTTTTTAAGAATAAAATATAAAACATTACTTTAAATAATCTTCACCATTACACAATACATCCATAAAATTCTTAAAATACATAATGTATCCATAAATTTCTTAAGATACATAATACATCCATAAAGTAATTTTATAATCTTAACTCCAAATCAAGCTCGTCCTTGTCTTTTTTTTTTTCTCGTTTGTTACTTTGAATGAATCGATTAGTGGCAGATAAATCTATGGGTGGGAACAAAGATGTTGCATACCCACAATGATAGTGGCAGATATATATGTTATTATTTAATCGGGGCAGGTATAGAGATGAAGATAAATTGGTGAACTGCATATTAAAGGTATACTCAGAGACAGACGTAGTTATACTCAGCCCTACATATTAAAAATGTCATCGCTTTACTTAGTTGACTTATTTCCTCAAATAAATTGGTGAACTTATTTTCTCTAATTTATTACTAAAGTATTTTAAAAAATTAAAGGGATTTACTAAATTCCATACTCTATATAATACTTTGTCTTAGATTTGGACATTAATACTATTTGTACAAATTCTAATACAATTAAAATTTTAATAACATATTATATAAAAACAATGATTATGTAAAGTTGTAAATGTATTCATTAGTAATAATAAAATATTCAACAATAAGAGTCAGTACTCATTCGTCTATAGCATTAAGCAACAATAATTTTGAAGTAAATTTGATTTAAATAGTTGAATTTTTTCCTTTTTGACGGAGTTCCACGCTCAACAACGTAGAACTCTTTAAGAAGTTTTGTGTACACTTGTTTGAAATTCCTTAAGTTCTGAGCCACATGTAACTCATAAATGAGTTACAAAAATGTATACACGGAAATATGTAATAAGATTTGTGTAAAAATGCTTTGAACTACCACATGAGTTCGGTGACATGTGACGTGAAGCTTTTTCATGAGTTTTGTGACATGTAAAAAATTCAAGAAGGAATTCCGAACTAACGTACACGAAACTACTTTTACTTTTTTTAAAAAACATTTTAATACTGATTATTTAGTTTTATTTTTGTTAATTATTTATGAATTTCTCCTTATTTTTTAAAATTAATATTTTGTATTTATGTTATTTACAATATGGTAGATTATACTCAACATTTCACAACATAAATGATTTTTTCGAATGGTGAAAAACTAATTGAATGGGTGAGACAAAAGAGCAAAAGATGTTAACATCTACTTGTCTATTTCTCAATAAAATCTTCTTCAAAATTGTGGTCGTGGAAGTGTGTGGCTTGCATGTGAGCATTTGTTAAAGTACAGAGAAAGGAAAACTGTTTGCAAGAATCCCAAAAAGTTTGACATATATTAAAAAATGCAACATCGAATAACACAGGCCCCTCAAGACAATTTGGCATCATGAATTTGGTTAGAGACCATTATTTTATAGGGGTTAGTATTATTATTATTATTTTTCAAACATTTTTCTTAAAAGAAAAAAAGGTTTACAATATTATATTTTTTAATTTATGAATTTATTTTATTTTTCAGGTTGATCTCGTTCCTAATTGTCCACTTTTCCAGATTTATGTTCAATGTGAGTATTATAGAGATGAAACTATAATGACATGAGGCATTAATTTTTTTGATTGGACTCAATGTTGGGAAGCACTCAAGAAAAGTGACGGTAGTTAGTAGTATTTTACATAGTATAAGTTTTAAAATTCTTAAATGTTTTTTTTTGTTCATTTGTTGTTAAAAAAAATTAGAGTTTGTAATGACATTAAGTTATTTTTTGTTTAATTTATATTTATCTAAATTATGGTAATTTTTTATAATTCTAAAAATAAAAATTATATATTATAATGTGAAATGGATATGACATACTAAAATAAAAAGTAACATAATACATAATATAATACAAAATAATTAGTTATATCAATGACTATCTTGACACTCGGGATTCGATTTGAACATCTGCAGATATCGAAAGCTTTGACAGTATAGTATTGTAGATTTGTCCATGTGATGATCCCCAAGTCCACTATCTATAAACGAACTTAAGATACTATACATGACATCAATACCCTGCATACACGTATTTTTATTTAAAGATAGTAAAATCTTGAAAATTTAGTGAAATAATAAGCCATAATGTTATGAAATATTAATGTCTGTACGGTCATCAGAAGATGTGTAGATGACTGCTCACCATGGGGCATGTGGTCTGGGTTCACAATACGAAGATAACAAGTGCGCTCAAATCACAAAAAATAATCATCAGTACATCTCCATGGAGGTATGGCACACTGTTCCAAGACATCTATTAATAATAGATGAAGTAGGTTGCTCCTACAAAGTCTTTATTCTCAGATACTCAACCAAATACATTTTGTTCTTTTCTGGTCGCACTACTCTAGTTGACTGAATGACCTCCCAGGATATGGTCTGAACATAACCAAATTGTCACAGTACACGCTCAGGCATATAAGTGCTACGTCCCAAAATCAGGATATAACACGTTGTGACTATGAAGTATCATCCATAATTATAATACTATAAATACTTTCAAATTATATCATAATCGATGAAATAAAAACTATTGATTCAAAAAAATAAAAATATTCTTATATCAATCAAAATCGTCCAAGAAAATAACTAAAATAAAAAACAAAGTCAAAAAATAAGTCTTATAAAGTGTAATAAATAAATAACTATCAAATCTTCCAATAACAAAAGTTTAAAAGTCGATAATCTATTAGGAGATGATCAAAACCTTAATCTACCAAGTGTACTCTTCACATTCCTCAAATGTAATCTCATCATATAAAAACATAAGATAATAAAATAATGAGCATACACGAACTCAGTAAATAGTTATGATACCTCCAAAGAATGAATTATTACATACATATATGATTCTTGAAATCTTATCTAATTATAATACGTTTTGTGCAAAGTTCTTATATGTATCCTAATACAATATTATGTGTATAAATAAAAGAAACAATTTTCTTTTATCATTTTTAAAGAGAATAAATAAAACTTTAGGAAAAATTAATATTTACTTTTTAGAGAATTGTTGAAATATTGCACTAAAATGTTGCAAAAAATATATATTGTACAAAAGCTGTGTAAAAATAACACAGAAATTACTGAAGTTATTAAACATTGTAGGAAAATAGTGCAAACATTGATGAAATTATTGCTGAAAATTTATTAAAAACTATTAAAAAATACCGCGGAAAAATTGTGCAACAAATTGGACAAAAACTATATATAAAAGCTGCTGAAATTTACTGTAAAAGAGAGTAGAAAATAGAAAAAATGTACAGAAAATAAATAAAGTTGTGCAGGATTTTTCTGGACAAAAATATAACTCTTCTTAATAGTAAGACTGTGCAGAAAATAAAGAAAATTTGTACATAATTTTTTTGGGACAAAAATAGAACTTTTCTCCATAGAAATACAGTGCAGAAAAATAGATAAATTGTGTAGAAAATAAAGCAAACTGTGCAGAATTTTTATGGACAAAAATTGAACTTTTCCTACACAACTTTTTACATAAAATCAAAGAATAAGCATGAAACTAAATTTTTTCCATTATTCATGAAAAACGTGGCTTAAATATATCAATCAATCAAACCATTCATCAAACAATTTTAGATAACTCATTTGACAATAATATCCATTGGTCCCAAACTATGATATCAAACTCAGCTGTACTTTCGCTAGAACGGCCAAATAACAAATAAAATTTTATCCGAATGAATGGAATCAAATCAAAAGTTGGAACATGTTTCTACCAATTTCAAATTATGTCTCATGAGTTTCATAAAAATCATTCATATTTTCAATATAAAATCAAGTCACAATATACAAATAAATTTTCAAAACATACTCAAACTCATTCCATAATTTATATAAAAAATAATTAGATAAACAAAATCACAATTTTTTTAGAGTTACTTTTTTGATAAAATCAGAGTTATCATAACTACTTACCTCAATCAAATAATTCTTCATAACTTAGATAGTCCTCGAAATAATTGCTCTCACATATTCATAAAATCATCAAATTAAATTCATAATATACTTTTAAGAAATCATTGAAGTCATAAAGTTACTTGAGATTGACATTACTTAAGGTTGAGTAGTTCTCAGAAGAATTACTTTGTCTAGCCGCCTTATCTGTTTATCCAAAAGTTGTCTCTAGATAAAATAACATAAAATAGATGGTGAAGTAGAGTTAGTCTTATAAGTAGATATTTATACTTTAATCCTTACAAAATAAAAATAATCCTAATAAAATAATTGTGGACCTAATAAATAAAATAAACCCACTATAATAAAATAACCCATTGGGTCGGGTATTTACATCATCAGATACTCAATCAAATACATTTTGTTCTTTTCTGGTTGCACTACTCCAGTCGACTGAATGACCTCTTAGGATATGGTCTGAACATAATCAAATTATCGTAGTACACACTCGGGAATATAAGGCTTAGAGATATTGAGAAATGAAATAGTTCTGTGAAACCTCAAAAATAGTATAACATCCCCTGATGGTCATGTAAAATATCGAAAACCGGGTTCCAATATATTTGTTTTGATGATAAATGTTAGATATTTATTTTTAAAAATAAGAAGTTAATAATTAAAAAATTTTAGTTGAGAACATTTTCAAAATGTAAAAAATTTAAAAAATAAAAATATTTTTCAAAATGTACGTACTCGATCTAGTGTCATTGCATCTAAACGCAATCTATACTGGCATACTAAAACGATAGATTTGAGCATCATTCTATCTACCTTAGTCCATCTGTATGTGCGAGGCATACTCGAATTCCAAGATATATTCCTTCACATGCCTGAAATTTGGTCCAGACCAATTGTTTGGTTCAATTTTTCGATCTAATAATCTAATCTAATTTGGTCTTTGAGAGATGAAATTATTTTAGTTTGGTCTTTGGTTTTCAATTTTAAAGATCAGACTGAAGAACAAATTTCTATTTTTATAACAATAATAATTAATGAGAAAGACTTTTTATTTTTATTTTTATGAATGATATGCAAACTTCATGTAGACATTATAAAATAGTTATAAAAGAATTAGTATTTCATTTTAAATATATATATAAAGTGGAATTTCGATCTTGACATAATCAAATTGGACTGAACTGAAATATTTCGGTCTTCGGTTTTTCAGTCTCATAAATATTACGGTTTAGTTCAGTCTTCATCAAGAAAAAATCAAATATCAAATAGACCGAATTTTCATACCGAAGACTGGATCAAAAATCGAATGCTCACTCTAATAATAATAATAATAATAATAATAACTATATACTTAATAATCATAATGTACCTATAATATAGTGAGATAACGTGAAATTTAGGCACAATTAACAATACCCAACTACCGATACAACACGTGAAGCGGAACCCAACTGCCGATACAAATGTGCAAGCACATCGGCACCCCACCTGCATCGTCCCACATAATCAACCCTCATGAGTCGGGCTGACAATTTGAACCCGATTTGTCAACACGACACGACACGTTTATTAACAAACGATTTTTGTTCAAATCAAATTGAACATTGAAAGATTAGATTTTAACTTGTTTAACTTATGAAACTTGAATAGTAAATTTAACCATTTAACCCTTACTTACACTGAACTTTTAAATTAAATTTAAAAATATTAGAATTTTATTAAGATTTAGTTATGTTTAATTGTAAATATTATAATTTGAGTGTTTAAAATATTTTCGAATGATTTTCACTTATTAATTATGTTTTATTTAAATTGATAATTTTTTCATAGTATAAACGAGTTGACATTAACATGAGTCAATCGAACATGATACGATAGTCACCCCTAATCGTGAGTAAGGGTAATAATGAAAAGATACCAGATCCTACGTCTTATCTAGAAAAAGTGCAGCACCCAAAAGGTAGAGAAGATATCCACAAACAAGCGTCTCTGTCTCAACCCCATTATGTCCACAAATCCTATGTATATCATCAAATTTAGCTGATTGAGAGAAAGAAGTAAATACATCATTAATCAAGTGTACAGACTACCAATTCTATAATCTTGAATATTTGCATCAAATGACATACCATCATCCATGAAAAGAGATCAATAGTAGAAAGAACACATAATGAAATGCGATCGTCATCTCTCCAAAAGGTAGGTGAAAGGAGTTTATCTTCGAATGTCATCTCTCAACAAATGCAGAAATAAGAAAATCATCTAAATGCCTGTAAATATGGGTAAACAAGTGTGCAATAGATCTACTACCTCATCAGAGGTAGGCGATGACTAACATCGCAATCTCTCCCAAAGAGTATGACAAGTAAGAATTAATCGATAATGCATAATATAAATAGATTCACTAAAAATAACATTAAAATATTAAAAATATCTTTCCATTCCAAATAGAGTCAACAACATGATCACTTAAACTTTCCACGATAGACAAATCATGTTGCTCTGCACCTATATCATAGGAACCTATGGCTCACTTGTATCAACTTGACCCTAATCTATAGGAACCCACTGACTCCTATTCCTAAAGAATACCTCTGAATGAACTTCTCTTTCCTAATGTGTTGTGCCACTACCACTACCTCTAATACGAAATAGTAGTATACATTGAAATGATGTACGAGCAATCATCTCCGGCACACTATCTTTGAGAGATGACTATTCCCTACCAGTTTCATCACTATGTGTCATGTCTCTAGAATTATTATATGAATATGACCTCTTGAAGAATTATCCCCACATGATACGTGTTCATGCTAATAATCTACATAAGATCTCTTACCTTCAAGATGCATACTTTTTTAAACAAAAGGAAAAGAAAAGAAATTAACATGAATAACGAACCATACCTCTTAAAAAAAACATAATTACAGTTTGAATAGACAAATTAATTTCTAAGACATGTATAATAATATTCATTTTGAAAGACATGTACATTTATGTTAAAAAAAAAAGTAAAAATCTAGCATCTCAAAACATGGTCTATATTATTATCTTAAAACACCGGTTAAATTATTATATTGAAAATGCATCAAGTTTATGTCTCAAAAAATATGCCAAGAAAATCCCTCTAAAAAAACACTATATAATTTATAAACTAAAGATTAAAATTATATATTAATAATTAAACAAAAAGTTAAATCTATTACAAAATCTTATAATTATCATGTTTTTGTTATAAATAAATTAAGTATAACATATTTAATTACAAAATTTAGAAATTAAATAAAATTAAGTAATTTTAAAATTAATATAGAATACATGAAAATTTCTCTCAAAAATATGTCAATGATTTGTTTTTCAAATAAACAACACTTTAATCTTTTTTACACTAATACAATTCTAATATTTAATTAATAAATTACTATAACTTGATTAATTATGAAATTGAAAATATTAAATAAAATTATTTAAAAATATTTTTAAATATGATAATTTGTCATTGACGATGTCTCAAATTTTTGTCAAATTGAAATATAAAAATATATAATAAATTTAAAAATTAAGTAAAATTAAATAATTTTAAAAAATATTATAGAAGACTGAAAAATTTGTTGATGTGACGGAATATGTATCAATTTTTTTTAAACTTGACAAATAAATTTAAAAAAATTCAAATTTGTTGACCAATTTTTTTTGAAAATAATGAATGAAACTATCTTTTAAAAATTTAATTATAAAATATAATAATTTTTATATTTTAATTTTGGTTGAAATACCACGTCAGCCGTGTGGCAGCTTGGTATTGGACTCATATGGACATCCGTGTAAAATTATGCGATGTCTTCAAAGACATCCAATATAAAAAAAATTCTATCCAAATTTAACATTCGATTCAATTTTATATTATCCAAGATGAAGCATTGAAATATGAAACCCATCACTAATGCAATAAAAATCAATTCAAAAATAAGTCTCAGAACTAGACAAACAAAACAAAACAAAATTCTCCAATTAAATCCTATCATTATATTGTCTCTTCCAAATTCAAGTAATAAAATATGAATCACATATAATCAAGTAATAAAATTGCGTTTTCTAACATACAAAAATCTCAAGAATTAAATAAAAAAAAAATCAAATTTGAATTTAAAGCTAAAAAACGCAAAAATCTCTCAAAATGGCAAACTTACTAACCTTGTACACCTTTTGATTAATCCTTGATGACAGAGGGACTTGAAATCTGCTACCAAATTGCTCTGCGAATTCGGGGTGAAGAAGCCAGGTGCGTATGGCTTCAGTGGCTTCAGTTCCGTGTAGAGTATAGGGGAATGGTATTGATGGATATTGGTTAAACATATAGGGGCATTTTGTATTTAACAATTATGAAAATTAAATAAGAGTTTTTAATTTGCGGAAAAATATGACGGTGGGAAATAAATTTTCATACGGGGGGCATCCTACAATTTGTATTTCCTGGCTTTCCACCCACGGAAAAATTGCAACCTTTCGTTGCGGATTGTTCCCAGTTGACACCTTTTAATCTTCAAGAATCGAAGTCTAAACCCTCTCCAGAGTTCTCTCGAGGGCTGGTTCCAATCCTCATTTTCCTGTCCCAGAATCCGTCTGCTGGTATTCATTTCTTTCCTTTGTTATTCCTGTATTGATCATGATAAGCATTTTCTTTTTTCTATTTCAGAATTTTTCTTTCGCTTTTGGTTGGGAATTAGGATTTGGTGATTGCAGATTTTGTCCTAGTGAAGATGGTACAAATAGGTATCTGCTTTTCAAAATATTTTTTCCCAATTCTATATATTGTTTGGCTGTTGATTTCTTGAGAAATATCTATTGGGCTTTTCTTTTGGTCTTGATTTTCTGGTGTTATCGGGAGCTTTCTGTGGTTCTTTGATTTAGCTGCTTCAAGTGAAGTGCATGCCCATTTTTTAGTTGGGTATTTTTTATTAGATAGTTCTAGAAGTCATCGGATAAATTGGCCAATCGACAAGTATCTGCTGATTTTAATTGGTTCTTTATGCTATTACAACAGTGATTGCCTTTCTACTTTCTGTTTCTAGGAGACTACCAGAATGAATCTTGGAAACATTTGATTCTCTAGTTTCATCAAATTGCATACGCACTAGGTAGTCTAGGTTAGTTCTGTTGGCAACTTTAGCATTCACGACATCCCTTAACAACTCTTTCCACAGGACGGACTGGCCCTAAAAATTGATGATTTTTTTAATCAGTTGTGTATGATCATTTGCATTTTATTGCTTATACATCGTTTGATCCCATACGTGTTAGAGAAAAGGTGTACATTTCTTAATTTTTATAAACTTTCAATTATGAAAACTTTGAAATTTTGATTTATGAAGTAGAGCGGATGATGAAATTATTCCAAGGGAAAAAAAAAAAAAACTTTTACATACTCATTCTTTGGATTTCATCATGTGTAAAGTAGTTAGCAGAGAACAGCAAATCTGAAGCGGAGTATGAAACTGTCAAACTGGCTGGAGATTTTCTAATGGATTTACAATTTCAGTTCCCCAATGGAAATTTTCTCTGTTGACGAGATAGGCAGTCTTAGTTGGGAGGATGATTGATCTCTAAACTTGTTTTAACATCTTTATATCTATTCCACTGTATGTGAAATGCTAGCAATAAAAAAATGAAAAGATTTTGAAGAGTTGTCATTGGAATTATTGCTTTTCTTGGGAAAGGGATGGACTTAGGTTCTTAAGCTATATCTCGCGTGACAATATGTACTTCCATGGACACCCGCCGAGCCACACTTTGAGAGAGAAACATGGATCTTTTACAAAAAGGTTGAGCTTAATAAGTGTAACATATTCAGTTCATGAGCTATTCGTCACAATCAAACATCTTTGAACACACACGTGCATGCATGCACACACACACACAGTCACATAGATTGATTATTGTGTTCTATGTAGGTGCTTTTCTATTTTTTGTGCTTATTGTGTGGTAAGGATGATTTGAATCTTTGGTGGAACCATCCTTGTCTAATAAATCATGTCTTATATTGACAGAAATATTAATAGGAAGCTGCAAGCGTTATATCAATTTTGAATCTATGGAACTAGTACATGTTACCTCTGACTTGCCCACTTCACTGAATATGACAGGAGCTTTGACTGTGTGCAAACTTCTTTAGGGAGTTGCTTGAAACTGGTCAACAGTACACTTGAGGTGCTTAGATGATTTTGGCTGATTTGCTGGGTTAAGAAGGGGGAGAGATTTATTGGTTGTTCTGATGTGTGTACTTTTCACGGTCTCCTCTTTATGTCTTCAATAAATAGTATTTGTTCTTCCCATCTTTAGCACCTCCTGGCTCCTTGTTACCAACACAGACCTGGTCTTTGCCTTTTATTTGTGGTTGAGTTTCATTTTACCTCTTGAAGATGCATGTATTTGTGTGATCTTGTCCTAATTTAGCTCTAATATTTTGGCTGGTGATTGAAGTCTCTGTTATTGGTGGCAATGTAGGGGGATGATATCTTACTCTCAACCATGAATGTTGGTATTCTTAAAAATATCTGTTGGCCTGGAGGCTAATCAAATGGGAATGTAGCATCAACGGTCATTACTAATTGTGCTGCAATGGAAGCACCTAAGCAAACAACCCCTTTTAATCTCAAGCTCTTTGGATGGTCCCTTCTCTCATTTGCTCCTGGGGCTATAAATGCTAGAAGTAAAGTTCAAATGCCAACAACTGTCAATAAAGAGTTGAAAAAGCATGCACAACCTCATAGCAGAGATACCCCTGCTCGATATCCCACTGTACGCTTTAGACCTTATGTTTCCAAGGTTCCATGGCATACAGGTGCAAGAGCATTTCTCTCTCAGTTCTTTCCTCGTTATGGTCATTACTGTGGACCAAATTGGTCTAGTGGGAAAGATGGAGGGTCACCTATTTGGGATAAACGGCCAATTGATTGGTTGGACTTTTGCTGCTACTGTCATGACATTGGATATGATACTCATGACCAGGCTGAGCTTCTGAAGGCAGATTTGGCATTCCTTGAGTGCCTGGAGAGCCCTCATACAAATACCAAGGGGAATCCTCAGGCTGCTCATCTATATAAGACCATGTGTACCTCAGGTATCATTTAAATGAGCTTTCTTGCTCTAGTCTAATTCAGTTCCTTTTTCATCTCCTCTAATGTATTCCCCGTTTTGAAAACAGGACTAAGGAATATATTAATACCCTACAGACAGAACCTATTGAGGTTGCAAGCAGGGCAGCTACCAATCAACTTTGAATGGCCAAGTGGTTTAAGGTTGAGAGGGCGGAATCTCGCACCCAAAGACTTCAGGATGGATTTATCTTTAATTCTGACAAGATGGTTGAGCAATGTCAAATGGAAACGACGGAATTTCAATAGGATATAAAGGTACTTATTCAGAGTATTCTGCATTCATCTCTCTTCGAAAATCGACTGACTGAGAGTCAAAAAGAATTTTTTGGATTTTGCAAGGCAAAGATTCCAGTTGAATGGTAATATTTTTTAGGTAGATATTGAAGAGCTATGGCCGTTGTGGATTTGAAGCTAATGTGTAGTGTAAAATTAAGTAATTGTGCAGATAGATTTAGCAAGTAGCACTGTTCACTCGTGCTTAAAGCAGTTTAATGTGAATATGAACTTAGTTTTACTCGAATATTATGTGGTGGAAGAATTTAATCTTTTTGTTTATGATTTCAGTTTAATTTAATTAAAATTCAAACTTAAGATTAAACTCGTAATTGGAACTTGAGAGAATTCTATATTTTTATTAACAGCTTAACCTCAGGTCTATGTAAGAATTTCGCTTTGGAGTGTACAATGAAAGTGCACGAGGTTACATATGCGTGAGATTAATTGAAAATAGCACTAATAATTGGATTGCATTCCCATTATGAGTAACTCTGTTTGTCAATCATCCTTAGAAGTAAGAACTAACATGATATGCCATTTACGAGCATATGCTTCAAAAGCTCCCACACAGGTTACTTCCTGTGGCGGAGCCGAGGAGGGCAGTTTCTTTAGCAGCAGATGATGATCGATGTAAATTTATTTTAATATCATCAAGGATTCAAGGGGAAAAAAAACATTATTGTTTGTGCAAATTAGTCCTTCAAAATATTATAAGCTGATCAAGTCTTTCATTTTTTTAAAATTCTTAATTTAACTAAGTCCTTCAATCTTAACAAAATAAAGTACATTCATCTTCACATTTGATTTAGTTTAAAAATTAATAATAATTTTTTACCTAAAGAAATTATTTTATTATTCTTATTATTAATTAAGTTAATGGTGAGGATTATCACTTACTGGATATAGATCATTTAAATTAAATAGATTATTAAAATTTTAAATGAAAAATATATTTATTTTAAGAAAGTGGTATATCAAAATGTGAGCATTTTATTTTGAAAGGAGAGAATATCATTTTAATCTTTTTGTCATAAATCTCCACCTCTATTCATTAAAAAATAATGACTTTATTTTCAACAATGAGTGATTCTTAAGTAAAAAGATTATTTTCTATCCATATTTGTCCCTAAAATTGTAAGAAAATTATAAATTTTTAAATAATGAAGAAGTAAATCAAGACTTTTGAAACATTAGGGATTTAATTGAAATATTTATTGTTACATTTTCAGAGATTAATTTGCATTCTCTTAATACTGTATTTTCTAATTTTTGCCTACTGTGGATGAACAATGGAGTGTGTTGGGTGGGTTTGTGTTCTCGTGTAGTTCTAATTCTTTGTTACACTATCTTAGTTATCTTTTATAACTTTTTTATTTTATTTTTAAAGTAATATTCAAATCAACCAATCAATTTTAATTATTGAAGACAAAAAAGCTTTGTTTTAAAAATTGAAATGCTATAGAGAACAACACAAGATTGATGAAAGCTATATTAATATTAAGCGAACTATAAATAGTTCTACTTTTATTTAGAATAATTTGAAATAAATTAAAAAGAAAATTAGAGTAAATAAAAATTACGAAGGTTCATCTTCAAGATAAATTCATACTTACAAAATATAATAATAATTATATATTAAAAATAATATAGTAATATCTTAATATTTATCTTAAAACTGCATAAGGTTTAAGTACTGTTCTAGATCTGTATTGTCTCTTTGATTCAATTAATTTTGTTCATGTATGAAGGGATGGCAAATATTGATTAAAAGTCGGTATTCATTCGTACCATGCCTAACGGGAAGGGAATTATTCATTTTTATTAAGGAAGGGAATGATGATGGAATTGAAATTACAAGTATTAGCGGGATGAGAATGATGATGAAGATACTATGAGATATATATACCAAGAAGGATTCGTTGTGGATCAAATGGGTGCACTTGGAATTCATCAAGAACAACTCTATTTGGACAGTGCGGAGTACTAAGGAGGTCTCTCCTTTACTGAAGAGGATACTAATGATTAAATCGAACTTATGTGTTGCTTTGGGTTCAGTTGAACTGGTTGAGAATCTCCTGGAATCTTGGGCCTCAGATGGTTCGTTCTCTACTAGCCGCGCCTATCAGTATTTCAGAAACAAAGGCACCAAGACCACTTGGACGACTACGATTTGGATCAAGGCAGTTGTATCGAAACACGCCTTTATTCTTTGGCTTACTGCTCGGGATCGGTTGCTCACAAAAGACTAGTTGAATCTTTCGCAATCTGAAATGTGTTGTCCGCTGTGTCTGTCTGAGAAACATCTGCTCATCTTTTCTTCAACTGCTTGGTCAGTGCTAGGGTATGGACAAATATGTGAGATTGGTTGAAGATTAGGAGATCGATGTCTACTATCAAAAGTGCGCTCAAATGGCTTAAGAAGGAGGCATCGTGGAACATCAAGACAAGCTAGTTTTTGCAGGTCAACCCTTGTCACTACCGTGTATCATATTTGGTTGGCTAGAAATGCTACTGTTTTTGAAGTAAAGCGACCGGATATAGGACAGATCATCTCTAGTATTAAAACAAATGTGTATATGCCTGATCTTTTCATTATATTCCTAGGGTTGCCTTGTTAACTGGGCAGTGCATTGAGTTGGGCATTTCGGTTCTTCACTAGAAATAGTGTTGTGTAGTGGTTTTGTGTAGGGAGTTCAAGGGCTACTAGTTTGACCAGTTTTGTTGTACACTTCTTTTTGATTTTACAAATATTTACATTTTGATAAAAAAAAAAAGTTTTTCTGAACACAAATTCGTACAAAAAGCGCACTCTTTTGTACTAAAAATCTTACACTACAACATTTATCTTTGCATAAAATCAGCATTTACAAAATCCAATAGTATAGTATTGTTACAAGTGGAAACTTTTCTCTCTTCTCTCTCTTTCTCTCACGACTCTCTTGTTTACAATAAATTCATCGATTTCTTCATCATTTCCATTTTAGATAAAAATTATGGCTTTCATAGAACTTTGGTCTAGGTTGGATATTCAGTTATCTGTTAATTTTTTGTATTTTACTTTTTATGAAATAAATAGTCCATGTACCATAGAATTTTTCGTTTGAGTTCGGCAACCAAACGATGATCGGAAAGTACATAAAGAGTATCCAAGATGAGATATTCTTATGCTGCCAATCTCGTCATTTATTTCAAATAATATTTGTCTAGATATAAAAATGAGTGTGACGATTACTATAACATTCCCTAGACTTGGTGCTAATATATTTTGGATGGTTTCAATATCTCATTTTGATATAATTTTATTTATTATAGTAAATTTCATCTAATTAATGAATATTTTCTTTTTCTAAAAAGAAAACAAAAAGAAATCCAATAGTCCTAGGCATTAACAAGGAGAAATAAAATATTAAAAAGTTTTACAAGGGAGCACATTATTTTCTTCAAGTATCATTGCATGCACCAATTATTACTATGTGTATTTATTACATTTGTTTTACCATATGTAAAGTATTTTTGCAGCACCTTATGCCACCAAATTCGTATATACATTTCTAGTGAGAGCTGACGAGGTTTGTTGTTGTGCCACCAAGATCACTATAGTGTTTTAGATAATGAGACGAGAGCGTGGAGAACCCAAACGTAACTATCACATCGTTGTGCGGATTGTCTAGTCAGATTTATACTCCCTCCAGTGACTGAGGATTCTAAAAGTGAGTATAATATACACAAAATTATCTTAAATTTAATTTTGTCACTCCTATTTATAACTATAATTTTCAATTTTTTTTAGAGAGAGAGAAATCATTATATAGAGAGTAATTAAGATTGAAAAAAATATTATAATTGTATTAATAATTGTAAAATGATTTATATACTAAGACAAGAGATTAATGAGGTTAAAACTACTTATAGGTATATATGAATTATTTTGTTTGAAAATCACATGTTGTACAATCTATCAATTGATAGATCTGCTATATCAAAAGAGATCCTAAATATTCCTATGAGAAAGGAGCTGATTAGATAGGGTGAACTGGTGAAGCCAACCTAGATAGACTGCAGCTCCTTGTTAAAAACTAAAGCAATAAGGAAGAAACTTGATTAAAGAAAGAAGGGCAATTGTAGATTCTAATCTTAAAAAAGAAACTAAAGGAAAGACTTTTAATATCTTATATTTTTGTTCTTTTGGTTAGTGGCTGCTCTTTTATTATTATTATTTTAAAAAAAGTAGAATTGTCTTCTTGCAATACTATTTTTTAATCATTTATGAATTTGAAATATGTCTTTAGTGGATGTGGAAATAGGTTACGGTAACTTTGTCTAATTTGTCTAATTGCCATCATAAATCCAATATTAATACGTTTCACCTTGGGCTGACGTTTCTAACTAGTAAATCTATAATCGCTTAATTTGTGTAATTTGTAGTCATTTAATTTTCATAATCCCATTTTTTTTGTCCTTTTTCTTCTCACAAAAGGACAATGATGCTTTTGGTCTTGAAAGGCAAGTTTGAACTACAAGTCTACAATTGGTACAATCAGCAGTAAACAGCAAATTGTTTTTATCAAGAAACATGAAAGATGTGATTTACATTGATTGCAACACCGAGGGACTTGCTATGTAGGGGGAAAGTTGAAAATAGAAATACAAACATCGCTGGATTCTATGAAACAAAACACGAGAGTATTCACAAAAGAAGAAAAGGAAATAAACAAAAAGCAAAAGGCAAGAAAAGACACTCTTAAAAAACTTCATCCACCTGATTAATTATAGTAAAAGCAGCAGAAACCATGATCAGCCTCTTAGTTTCTTTCATCATATGCTGAAAGCTGCAAACCACTTGGATGGACTTGTTTGAACATCGCAAAGAAGCAGCAGGTACCACGGCCACCGCCGCCAGTATTCTTCCCTTGGTCTTCTTGAGCGTTACTCTTCATATGAACTTTTTTTCTAGCAGCAGCTTTGTTATCTCCCATGGTTCTCTTCATGGACTTATCTTTATGAGCCAATTCCATAAGGTAGATTTCCGCAATTGCAGCACTACAAGTTATTGACATGGCTGTGTATGTCTACAGAATTCTTGAAGAATACCTAGCTAGTAAACTTCGTGTTAGATTGGCTATATATAATATGGCTGAATGAGAAAGAAACTATGGACTCGAATTAAATAATTAGTACATAGTGGATTAAGAGGTCCACAGTCCACTCTCTAAATACCGTGGCAGAGCTAGAACTTTTTTCACCTAGGACTAGACATAAAATATAGATAAAGATATAAACTGTGAAAAATATAAAATAAAGTACCTAATATTTAATATTTTCATTACTATGAAATAAATGTAACATTGCACTTATATTATTCGATTTTTTTTTTTTAAAAATCAAACTCTTTAATTATTATATTGTTATAAATTTTTCTTCTAACACTCGTTCAATATAAGCAATCATAGAATATGTTAAAAACTCTTCTTCTATGGAGATTTATTTTGACAAGTTTTATCGATGTATTGCTATGGAAACGAGAAAAATCAAATTAAGACGAATGAACATATCAATTCAAATAAATATGTTTTATTCAATAATTAAGTAGATAATACAACTATACATTATAACAAATGAGAAAAACACCGGTCAATTAAATTTTAAGAATTTAACTTAGTTGTCTCAATTAGTTTTTGACATAATTTAGAAATAGTTGATAACTCCTGAAATGTTTTGTTACCAACAACATCAAGCTTGTAGTGTTGTGGTTGTATTTTCAAATGGTGCAAATCTTGTGGAGTGAAATCAAGAGGATAGAACTTCTAAGTAAGAAGGTAGACCTGATAATTCTAACCAACTAAAATTTATGTTTAGGCTCCAAAATATAACTAAGCTTATAGATATAGTCACTTTATCTATAAATATACTATTCAACTTTTCAATTTGATAATCTATTGTAGCATTAAAAACATCAAACTGATAATGATGTTCAAATTCAAATGTGATAGAATCATTTTGTTGGTATGAACGACCTGTAGCGGATTTATAACGAGCTTACATGTGAGGTATCTTAACATCAAACTTGACACAAACTTCTTTCACATCCTTAAGAAGAACAACAAAACCTTTATCTTTCAAAGTCCATTACACTTAAAATATTCAATGATTTCTCTTGTAGTGCTCGACAAAGTAGATTTGTTATCCCATTATTTTTTGTATCAAATGTAATATAAATATTTAATCAAAATACCTTATCACAATCAATAGACCACCAGCTTCACCTCAAATAAAGTTAGAAGACCCTTCATTCATCATATTTTCCAACACATTAAGCACATAATTATACATATCTATCATGCTACACATAGCTAGACATCATTTTCACATATACCAATAGTCATCATATATGTAACCTCAATTCTTTATGCAGTATGTAACTTAACATGACGTTTAGGAGAGACATTGATTAGATTACATATGGAATTAAGTTTTGAAAGGAATTGTCAAATGAATACCTTGTTTTCAATTGCAATTAATACTAGTTGAAGATGATGAATAAAACAATATACATAATAAGAATGTGGACAATGCTTAAAAAAATGAGCTTGCAATTGATTACAAGAGCCACAAATATTGCTAGCACCATTATAGAATTTGTAGCATAATTATGTAGTGAAGGAAGACAATCTATATGCATAAAAAAGCGGCATATCCCTATCATTGACTTGCTTCCAATATTTGAAATCCATTTGTAAATATAGAATTTGGAGCATGTTGATTTTCAAAGAGGGAGCATGGAAAGCAAAAAACAACATCCTTTGTAGGAAAGTACTCTAACCAAGTAAAATTCTTAAATCAATGACTTTGGAAATGACGATTTTGAGATCCAAATTTGGTTGGTGGATACTTATTCTTAATAGGTTGATAATGTCTCATTTTAATATAAGCTCGTCTAATTTCTTCCCTTTGATTAACATAATATTTTCATATTGGAGTACGTAACGTAGAGTCACGTTCAAGATCATGTCGACATCAATTTTAAAAGAAGTATTAGGTTGAGTTTGAGATGTCAATATTAAGTGGAGACTACTCTTGACTTGTAAATGTCAGCTCATTTGGTTTAAAAAAAGATGTGATAATCAGTCTTTTCTTCCTTCCTTGAAGTTCCGCTATAATTTACAACTTATTTAAATTATATAAGAGTAATAAAATAATAAAATACATATATGAAAGTATATAAAAGGTGTATTAATATAACAGGAAAACACTAAACTAATAAACACTATAATCTATAAACACTAAATTCAAGCTGTAAAATCAACCAATAGAACCGGCAGTGAAAGCAACTTCTGAAAGATTTTGACTATTTATGATTGGCCATATGGATAGCTAGTCCTGTTTTGTAATATGCAAACAAATTTTCACTCTAATGGTCACCAAATCTAATTATGTTATTAAATAAATATATAGATAAGAAATTTAAGATCTCACAATCATTCTGATGATGGTAGTTGTAATTGTATTTAATACTGTTGCTTACAATTTATTTCTTGTTTCCTAGTCAAAATATTAATGTCAATATGTCAATGGTCATCTAACTCTATTAATAGTTTTTATTTACAGACTCTTGTTATTGTTGGGGCAAGTGGAAGTGGGAAATAACATTATCAACCTATAATGGATTCTTGGTAACTTCTTTCACTTGATATTTTTCCAAAATCAACCAAACAAATTCAAGCTGTCCATTGATAAAATAACTTAAAGATTGAAGTAAGAACACAAAAAATACCTTAAAAAATGAAGCCCTGTTAATCTTCAAGACTTCAAAGTACAAGAATAGTACAAGTGAGAATTCCTTATTCATTTATGACTTTTTGTGTGTAGGTAGGGATGGCAATGGGGCGAATTGGGGCCGGAGTCTCCAACTCCTGATCCCGCCCCAACTTTAAATACTAATCTTCATTTATGCTTTACATCATATGCTTTCGCCTCCGCATTGATCCCGTTTGACTTCTGTTTTGACCTCGTTTAACTTATGATATAAATAAATACGTAGTCAATAATATAAACTCTTATAATCTACAAAAATTAATAATATAAATTCATAATTAGTTAAGTATATAGTTAATAATATAAAATTATTTAAATTAATATATTTAATAATATAACTTATTGTTATATTTTTTTTAAAAAATATTCACTTATATTTACATAAATAATAATATATTAATATAGTTAATAATATGATTAATGATTACTTAGTCAATAATATAAACTTATTTTATTTAATTTTTTAAGTAACCAATTGGGAATGAAGCTATGAAACCAAATGCATAGGTAACGAAGCTATGAAAGTGAAAGTGCTAAAGTGGGTTTGTGACTAAGGATTTCTAACAAAGACAAAGAAGAAAGCAAATTTTGGGTTGGACTTCTCTTGGGCTACCCAAATTTTATAACAATAGATTTTTTGTTTTTGGGTTGGGCTATAGCCCCTCTTACCCCCTTCCTGACTACGCCCCTGAGCCGAGACCAGACCCAAATGTAGTAGAGAAAACCCAATGTAGGATCATAGGGCAGAGAGCATCACTACAACAAACAATCATGGACATCCAACAAACAATTCTAAAGGACTGAGACCAGATTTAAATTCCTACCAACACCCTCCATAGCCAAAAAATCAGCTTTCTCAACAAGAGGGATGTAGGGTTTGGTGGATTAGTAGTAAAATAATTCATGGGGAGATTTGATAGATTAGTGGTAAAATAAATGTTGTTTTCCATTATTATCTCTCTAAAAATAATAATTGTGAGTATTTTTTTGCTCTATCAGAATTATGCCCAAGTTCAATTAAATGGACGATATTGTCCATGCGTAAAAATCCCGAGGCACCAAAATTAACGAATGAGGACTAAATTTTCCAAACATAAATACGTTAAGGATCTAATGTTCCAATTACTCTTTTTAAAAATAGTAAACTACCTTTAGACAACTACCTAAGTTGCCTAGAGCTGCCATTGGATGAACGAGTGACTCAAAGGAATGGAAGCTTGATAAGACCGTCAAGGTGTTCCTTTCTAATTGTGGACAAAGGCAAGTTCGGATCTTTGCACCCTTTCGGTATAGAGAGGTTCATCCAAACATGTATAACCCTGGTTAAACCCTCAATTGATAACAACGAGTTTTTTGAGCGAACGAGCTTCGTCTAAGGAAAGCGTTAAATTTGTGAACTTCAATTCTCAAAGCTATGGGATTATTATAACTTGAAAGTATTCTCTTGCTCATAAAATTCTGAATGTAAAATACGGCTGATGTAGCTAAAATTTAAACATACTCCATACAACGTCCATTCACCGAAGAGAATAAAGGGGTTATAATAGAATTGGAACTTAATCCATTCATGTTACAGAGGATATAAAAGAATTTTTTACTCCTACACTTTTCAAAGAATAAGTAAAAGAGAAATTTATGAAGTGAGAGCTCTCCATTTTGTCTTTGGGTTAACTCCCTCCTTTATATAAGAGAGAAAACCCACATAGTCTTTGTCCATTTTACACATTGGACTTTGTAGGCATTAAACCGATATACAACCATTGTTTTCCAACATTTTGCTACCAGATTTTACCAGCGGGTAGAAAAATGGCATACCCTGTTTTATTACCCAATATTTTCAATCACATTGATCACATACAAATACAATAATTAAGTAAATCGATAAAAGCAAAGTCGGTTCTATGGTCTATAGGATCTCATGTGAGCTTTTAAAAGATAAGCTCTCGTGCTTTTACAAACGACATATAAGGTGCAAAACACCACAACATAAATTTTAAAATAAACAAAACAAAAAAGATAAGGACTCTCGCCCTTTTCTTCTTCTTCTTTTCTTTTCTATTCTTATTGTCAGGAATGCAATCAGGATTTTTTTTTTTATTTTTATAATTAGATTCTCAAACGACTGCAAAAAACAAAGCTCTAAAAGTGAACCACAATAATATTTTGGGTCCTAAAAATTAAGAAAAAAATAGGACTTAGACTTGATATAACCAAAACATTGGAAGCCTAAAATTCCTGAGCTTGAGGCGCCAGCCAAGTTTGCCTCTAAAGAGAACCGGCCCTGGATAAGATACCAATGAAAGTATCTATAAGAGGAAAGCATGAAAATCACACCGAACAAGGGCCAATCAACCATATATTCCACTGAACCTCCATCTTATTAATTAGACTAGCTTCGTTTTCCTTCAGAAAGTGATGATGAGGGCTTAAGATTAGGATGAGCTCTGCATTGAAGGAAAGGAAGGCAACAAGCTCCAGAAGTAGTCTCTTCTTGATGATCATCACTAAGGCGTTTTTTAGAAACTTCCCCCTCAGTACTGTTCTTCTGAGCTTCCATTTCCATTTGTTTCAGTCTCTCTTTGTGGAGCTTTTTCATCACGTAGATTTCTGCAACACCACCAATTGCCACTGATGACATGACTCCACAAACGACAGTAATTAACAAGATTTTGAAGATTGAGTTGGAATTTGATACTATAAAACAAAAAATTTAATTTCTTATAATGAAATGGTAGATTGTTTCAATTTTGAGATATGGGTGTGATACATATATATAAGTATTTGTTGATTTGCTAGGCTTGGCCACCACGTATTATATAGCCCAGAGATTTTGGTCTTTTTAGCCATTTGAAAAAGATGGAATTATATAGTATTGACTGAGTCACATTCAATATGAATTTCAAGTGGCTTATTGACGGCTGGAAGGACCCCTGTTTAAATTTCTTGGCGAGGAAGTTAATTTGACATTGTTTTTCTCCTTTTTTCTGAGATAGTCAGTGCTTTCATGTCTTGATTTGTTTTGTCCATTTTTCCATTTTCTTTTTTAAGTCCGAATCAGGCTTATTCAAGCTGGAAAATTGCAAAATGACAATTGACACGGGAGCCTCAATTATAATGCGGTGGGGGGTGGCGGGGGCCGGTGGGGGGTTTGGTTAATCAAGTATCACTGTATTAGTGGTAACTGGGTTGTGAGAGTATCGGGTAAATTAAGTCCCATCTTTAGGTTAAATTAAACTATTAGAAAATAACAGTGTAAAAAGACTCATGATTCAAGAAATGTTTGAAATATAAACTTAGATTGAGAGTAGAAAATTTCACCTAATCACAAATGTAACCAATTTATTTGACTAGTCTATAATAAATAAGTATGTTGGAGGTAGTTGGCTAAAAATAATACTCCTTTTGTCTGGAATTGAGTATTTACTTTTAAAAAATAAATATATTTTTCATTTAAAGTTATTCTAACAATGTCATTAGTTTAAGAAATTTACATCTCATTAACTAATTATTCTACCACTAACCAAACTAATAACAAATATAATGTGGTAACTCTCATAAAGTTAAAAACTTTTATTAGTTTTCGATTGAGTAATATGTGACATTCAATTTCGAATGGATGAAATTTAATTTTTAATGCTCTTTTTTACAATATCTCTAATATTTTATTGTTAATGTAAAGAAATGCTAGTATCTCTATTGTTTTATTGTCAATGTAAAGAATGCGTGCTATATTATTAAAGTTAACGGTGTCATTAAATTTTCCCCATGTCTTGAAGTTATATTATACTGCATGTCTACCACAATGTCAACAAGACTGATATCTCTTGACAATCTATTGAGCATGATGTTTCAACAAGTGGGGATAAACATGTCCTGATTTTTTTAAACATTTACCAACTAGCAAATAATACATAGAGAGTTCAAAAATCCTATTTTAACACCTAAACAAAAAAATTTCAAAACGTGACATTCCAACTTTTTGAGGGTCTCAGATTTGCATTTCAGTCAAAACTTGACGGAAGAGTACTCTTGTCGTCAGTGAGTGAGTCCCGAGCGCCATATTTAACAACACCTTAATGTAACAAACAAAAGCTAAATGTGCTTTGTTGAAGTTGAAGTTGAAGTTGAAGTGTTATTCTTATATTTTTTAGTTTAGATACTGAATCAAAATTTTCGAAAAGTTTTAAGAGTTATCTAAATCTCTTACCTTTAAATTTATGAAATTGAATTCTCAAAGGTATGGGATTATAAGAACTTGAAAATATTCTCTTGTCTATAATTATGTATGTAAAATACTATTGATGTAGCTAAAATTTAAACATACTCTATACACCCCATTCACCGAAGAAATAAAGGGGTTATAATAAATTTTGAACTTAATCCATTCATATTACAAAGGAGATAGATTAATTTTTTACTCCTAATCTTCTCAGAGAATAAGTAAAAGAGAAATTTATGAAGTGATAACTCTCCACTTTTATCTTTGGGATTAACTCCCTCCTTTTAATAAGAGAGAAAACCCACCTAGTCTTTGTCAATTGTTGACATTGGACTTTTTAGGCATTAAAGCCATATACAAATTGTATTCCAACATTTTGTTACCAAAATTTACTGGGGAGCAAAAAAAAAGGCATACCATGTTTTATTATTCAATATTTTCAATCACATTGATCTTGTACAAATACAATAATATAGGACCTCATATAAGCTTCTAAAACATAAGTCCTTGTATTTTTACAAAGTGGCTTTATAAAAATGACATATAAAGTGTAAAATATCAAAATTAATATATCAAATAAAAAATTTGAAAAAAAAGAGAAAAAAAATGAAGGACGGCAATAGGAAGGAGTGCAATATGCAAAAACAAAACTCGAAAATTGAACGCTAATAATATTTTGGACATTAAAACTTAAAAAAAAGAAGAAATTATCTTGTGCTTGCTATAACCAAAACATTGAACCCCTAAAATTCCTAAACTAGGCGCTGACCTGCACTTAACAAGATACCAATGAAAGTATCTATAAGATAAGAGAAAGGCATGGGAATCAAACCGGAACGAGGGCCGATCAGCCATATTCCACTGAGGCACTGACCCTCTATGTTATTAATTAGACTAGGTTCGTTTTCTTTATGAAAGTGATCATGATGAAGGCTTAATACTAGGATGAACAGCTCTGCGTTGTAGCAAAGGGAGGCAACAAGCTCCAGAAGTAGTCTCTTCTTGATGATCATCACTAGGGCGTTTTTTAGAAACTTCTCCCTCAGTACTGTTCTTCTGAGCTTCCATTTCCATTTGTCTCAGTCTCTCTTTGTGGAGCTTTTTCATCACGTAGATTTCATCAACACCACCAGTTGTAACTGACATCATGACTCGGCCGGAAACAACGTAATTAACAAGATTTTGAAGATTGAGTTGGAATTTGATACTATACAACAAGAGTTTCGAATTTCTTGTACTGAATTGGTAAATTGTTTCAATTTTGAAATATGGCTGTAATATATATAAGCATTTGCTGATTTCTTAAGTTTGGCCACTACGTATTGTATGACCCAGAGATTTTTGTCCTTTTAGCCATTTGAAAAAGATGGAATTATATAGTATTGACTGAGTCACATTCAGTAGAGTTCCAAGTGGCTTATTGACGGTTGGAAGGACCATTTTTAATTTCTTGGGGAGGAAGATAATTTGGCATTATTTATATCATTTTCTTCGTCCCGAATTAAATGTACAAATTTTATTAATTTAAAAATTAATAATAAGTGATCACATTATTCTTTTTATTAATTTGATTAATGATAATATTTTAATAATTTAAAGAGATTAGTGAAATTTTAAATAAAAATATATATTTATTTTTTAAAAGTGATCAGTGATTTTTTATTTTTAATATTAGACTTTCCGTGCCGTCTTAAGCTTATCTTGAGTTGATTTGTCCATGTTTGTCCATTTCCTTTTCTAAGTCGGAGTTAGGCTTTTTTCATGCTGAAAACTTGCAAAATGACAATTGACAAGGGAACCTCAATGATAGTGTGGGAGGTTTAATTCATCAAGTATCAATGGTTTGTGAGAGTATCGGGCACATTAAGTCCCATGGTTAGGTTAAGTAACTAATGTCTTTGGTGGCTAAGTACAATGCATTGTCATGTTTATTTTGGAAGTGTATCAATGTGCACAAAGGATATAAAATAAGTAGAGTATGTTACAGTGAGAGGATTGTTATCTAATTAATAAATTATTTTGCTTTATATTCAGTTTAGACCTAAAATCTAAGATTAGATATTTAAAATATTATATAACTAAATAACCTAAAGAGAAAACAAGAATGAGAATTTATGCAAGAAACAATCAATGGCAAAAAGATGGACCAAAGCACCCTTGATTCAACCTATACTACTACTACTTTTATGTCTAATATGGTAAATTTTACTTATTGAGTTTTATTTATGGTACAATTCTCACATGTAGATTAGGTCTAATGTTTTATTGAAAAGACCCTAATTTCAATTAGCAAGTGATCATTATTTTTATGTGATTTCAACTATTGAAATCATGTAATAAAATTATGTGGATTTATCTGGTTTGAAACCAGCCACACATTTCCTGTTAGAATCTACACAATAGAAATCAAGTGTTTTTCTATCTAGTTTATTTTACTATGTGATATAGAAATACTTTTTAAAAATGTCTATGAAACTAAGCCCGAGAACAGAGGCAAAATGGTCAAGGAAGATTAAAGAAAGGAGATTTTTTTTTTTTTACCCTTAAACTTCTCATTGAATAAGTAAAAGAGAAATTTATGAAGTGAAGCCATCCGTTTTTTCTTTGGGGTTAACTCCCTAATACAACAAATATCAAACACTTTGTGCTTAAACAGTGTGTGAAATAATGTGTGAAATAATGTGTTCAAGAAATAGACAAAGGACACAATGATTTATAGTGATTCCATTTATCCAACAAAACCTAATCCACTATCTTGAGCTATCTACTCAAGGATTTCACAAAACCTTTCACTAATTTATAGAGATTGGAAATGAATTCATCTTTATCAAACAAGTCACAAACATCATTATCACTTTCACTATCAACTAAAGTAGGAGTTTTTAAAGTATTTACCTCATCTTCAATAGCCATGAAATAAACATTTGCATGTTCAGTTTGTTCTTCATCTTCACTTCCTTCTTGTTTTTGGACTTGTACTTCTTTTCTTTCTCTCTTAATTTTGGGCAATCAGCCTTGAAGTGATTTGGACTTCCGCATTCATAACATTGCTTTGAGTTGGTATTTGTGGATGTCGAAGGCTTCTTTTTGAATTTGTTGAAGTGTCCCTTTTTGAACATTTTCTTGAAATTCTTCATGACAAGAGCTATTTCTTCATCATCCATTTTTTCCTCATCACTGGAAGATTCATTATCATTGTTCTCTTTGGCTTTAAGAGCAATCCCTCTTTTCCCTTTGTCTTCTACTTCTTGATCATTTAACCACTTCATTCTTATTTCATGAGTGAGAAGTGATTCAATAAGCTCTTCCACTGATTTCTTCTTCAAGCCATGGGTTTCTAGTATAGCAGTGGTTTTGCCTTCCCAAGCCTTTGGTAGAGCATTAAGTATCTTCATGTTTTGTTCTCCTATAGAATACGACTTACTAAACACTTTTAAACCGTTAATGATGTTAGTAAAGCGAGTAACATATCAGTAATATTTTCATTTGATTTTATAGTGAAAAGTTCATACTCCCTTGTAAGCATACCAAGTTTTGTCTCCTTTACATGGTTTGTACCTTCATGAGTCACTTCAAGTAGTCTCCACATTTCATGTGCGGATACACAACATCTTACCCTATTATACTCATTTATATCAAGTGCACAAGTAAGAGTGTTCATGGCAAGAAAATTAAGGGTCATTTTCTTTTTATTTTCATCATCAAATTACTCAGATGTTTTGTCAATCTTGATACCATCAACAACTTTAAAAGGAACATAAGGACCATTTTCAACTATATTCCATAATTCATAGTTCAAAGAAGATATATAGATTCTAATTCTATTTTTCCAGAAATGATAATTTGTACCATTCAACAAAGGAGGTCTAGTAGTAGAGTAAACTTCTACCATCATAGTGTTGTCTAAATGTGCCATATAATCTTTGCTTCTAGGTGGTTAAACCTTTTAAACAAGAAGACCTGATCTGATACCAATTGAAAAACTTAAGAGGGGGGGGGGGGTGAATTAGGTTGTAACCGATTTTTCTAACTTTAAAACAAACAATACTTTCTAAGACAACAAATATCAAACACTTGGTGCTCAAACAGTGTGTGAAATAATGTGTTCAAGAAATAGACAAAGGACACAATGATTTAGTGGTTCGGTTTATCCAACAAACACAATCCACTATCTTGAGCTATCTACTCAAGGATTTCACAAAACCTTTCACTAATTTAGTACAAGAGATTACAATAGAGGCTCACCCAATTCACTTTAGGGTTTTACAAATAACCTCACAAACCAATCAATGCTCACTCAACCCTTGAGCTTTACAACATAACCTTGATTACACACCTATCTCTAATACAACAATTAATGAAGTAGATACTCTTAATACAATTACAATTTTCTATGATTTAAGGCTCACTCTAACCCTTAGAGTTTTAAGCTCAATGCAACCTTGAACAAAACAAACAAGATATGAAAAAGATGAGTTTGATATAGATATCACCTTAATGTGAAGATATATCAATATAAAACATAAATACCTCTTTGAGTAATATTTTCCTCTAAATTGCTCAAGAACACCAATGATTTTAGTATCAACCCCACTTTGATGAATTTCACAATGTGAATGTTATATATGAGTTTCAAGATGATCTAAAGATGCTTTATGAAGTTTAAGAATCAGATTTATGCTCGAAAAGTCGTGATTCTAAGTTTTTTAAACAATTGGGTATTTATATGTATGCACCAACGGTTATAAAAATAGCTGTTTGAATCCCACTCAGGAGAAGTGCGGTCGATCGCATATCAGAAAGGTCGTCCGCACCATCATCCGCAAGTGTTCCAGAGAACTCTAGACATACAGTGGACGATGAGCTGAGAAGTCCGGTTGACCGCACCATCATCCGCAAGTGTTCCAGTGAGCTCTGGACATTCAGCGGACGATAAGCTGAGAGATCTGGTCGACCGCATGATCTGTGGTCGACCACACTTCAGTTAGGTCGACTGCACATGCATTAAAACTATGCAAAACAAGATTCCAAGCAACTCCAAGAGTTTGTGGAATACATTTTATGAATTTTAAAGTATGTGCATGTATTTTGAGAATCATTTCAAATACCGAACTCATGTTTTATCTAAATGAAATACATTTTGAAAAACATTTCACTTTTATTGAGTAACTTATAGAACTTATTACTCATAGAGGTAGACCTAAAGACATCTAATAGATATATAAAGAAATAACACTACACCTCTAGATCCTATCTAATCCAGAAACTGCTTATGTTCAACGCTTGACACCAAACACTCTTTCCTGAAGATTTGAAACTTCGATCTTGCATGGATTAGATATATGAATCCTAAAAGACCAACACTAATACAATTAAGCCATTAGTTCTTATCAATGTTTGTCATTTAATCAAAATTAAGATATTAAAAGCTTTAGAGCTTTCAAATATATTAAAAAAAAACTTGACGGTACTTAGTACAACAAGCAGTGTGAATCACCCAAAATGGAGATTGATCTGTTCCAAAAATGGATTTATATTCAACCCCAACTACTAACACACAAACAACATATAAAACGATAGAAACCAACCAACTACTTACAAATATGCAAACACATAAACCCAAATAGACTAACCAACTACCGAGATGCGAAGAGAAAGGAAATTAGAAAAAGGAGCAAGTCTTCTTGTTTCTCAACTGCAGCCTTGGCAAGTGAGTCTGCGATACTATTAGCTTTCTTCGGAGTTTTATTAATACTCCAGGAATTCAATCTTTTAGTGAGAGCATGAACGAGAAGAAAACAATTTCTAAACCTCAAGGGAGCCGAGTTGGGAGCATTAAACCATTTAGCCACATTAGAAGAGTCAGTCTCAACCACCAAATGTGAGGAAGTATAGAAGGAAGTGGCAGCAAAGATAACTAAGGCTTCTTTAACCGCAAGAAGCTCTGCTTCGTTAGACTCTGCCCTACTAATGACTTTAGAAAAAAGTACCTTGACGTGGACTAAATGGTCCCTCAAAACACCACCAATACCTGAAAGGCTCAGTTTACCTTTTGAAGGTCCATCCACATTGAATTTAAATACCCCTTCGGAGGGTCCAATCCACACAGCCAACTTTTTACTTTTCACAATAAAGTCTGACTTCCGCACAGAAGTAAATATTGGCAACCTATAGAGGTCATCAAAGGATTGAACCTGGTTAGGCCATTTTCCAAAAATCCACCACGCAACCCTTGTTCGGATAATATCCATTATTTTGTAAAAATTAAAGGATGCACCATTAAAAATTATATAATTCCTGCATAACCAAACTGACCATAATATTGCGAACATAAGCAACCTCTAGATTTGAGATTTTTTCCTTGTCACCAATTCAAACCAATACCAGATAAAAAAAGAGATATTTTCTGGCACAACCCATTGATCACAAAAGAAAGATCAAATTTTCCATGTGAAAAGCCACTAGCCCAAGACCTATTTACTCCTTAACAGAAAGAGCTTGTTGTGTGGATGCCAGAGGGAGTAAATTTCCAAACAATTTTGTCGATCATTCCATCCGCAACTATAGAATTAGAAATAATGCTCAAAAACTCATTCCATAGCTCGAATTCCAAATCAAACAACATTATTTTTGGCTTAATGTCCTAGATCCACACAATCATTAATAAAATTTCCACACTTTGCCACACTTATTAACAAGTGCGTAAATTCTTGGGAAGGCATCTTTAAGCACTACGTCATCCAACCACGGTTCAGTCCAAAATGAGATATTGCATCCATCTCCCTTTTTCCTTTTCTTTGGCAATTTTCGTCCCTAAGGTTTTTAATGGACTTTGATTTATATAATTTTAACCTGAATTAAACTAATTCCCAGTTGGGTCACCACTTTGACCAATTTGACTAAACATCAAGAAGTATGTGATGGAGATTCTTGTCTTGGCCCATAACAATGGGATTCTTTTCACAACAGAAAAGCTATCACTATAATAAAATTTAACCCAAAAAGAAAAATGAAAAGAAAAAGCTAGCACCATTAACTCCTATAATGTATGAACCTTAATTACAAGCATTCCTTGTCTGGCTTAAACTAGGACATGTTCATATTCTTATTGAAACCCTAGTGGGATTAAGAGCCCTAGCTACTGAATCTGGAATTAACCAACTCTTTAGAAACTAGCCAGGTGAATATCCATCCTAGTATTTTCTGATATATCTACTGAGCATAACTACTTACTTCACAAAAAAGAAAGGAAAAAAAAAAGAAGGAAAAAGCTTATATATATGACAATTGTTTTCTATACAGTAAACATGATCTGGGTTGTGGTTTAGCCGATCCCAAAGATAGGTAGCACTTTCTAATTAATTCCAAGAATTCAAGGCAGAATAGTTAATCTGATGAGGTAACGGAAGTTGGATGAACGGCGTTCTTGAAGATCTTGAAGAATATACCACCAGAACTAGAATAGGTTCCCCTGATCTTCTGGGCTTCTCCTTTAGCTTCAGCATTATGCTTCATTCTATTCAACTGCTCCTTATGGTGTTTGGTCACAACATAAAGTTCCGCAAGGTTAGCAGTAGCAATTGACATGGCTCCTTTAATGCAGAAGAAGAAATTTTACAACAGAAATAGACTACTTTAGTGAATCCGGATGAAGATTTAAGGAAAAAGATTCATGTAAGTAACTTGATGAGATAGTTGTTTGGATGTTGAAGAAAACTTATCATATATAGACTTCATAAGGCCTGGGAAGCAAGCAATGGGAATCTAGGACTTTCAGATGGTTTGCCGTAAAATGAGCATTTGTTCGAAATTAAATATTAATTTTATCTTAAATTTCACTAAAGTTTTTTATAAAATATTTATATATTACTAAGTCACGTGATTTTACCATTAACACATAATAATAAAGATTCTATAATTTTGATTTTTTCTCAAAAAAGAATGTTGTAATAATTTTTTAATGTCAAAATCTCTTATTAATTTATCTATTAAATAAAAAATAAACATTAGGTTCTAAATAAAGAGTTCTAAATACACAAGAAAATAAATTTGGAGGAAAAAAGTAGAGGCAAAATATGGAGGTTTAAGGTTTCTTCCCTAATCACTATAATAAAATAAAATTAGGAGATAGGTATTTAATTATCAAAATAAGAAATTACTTTTTGGAAAATTATCAAATTCAAAATATGTATTATTTTTTTTTTTTTTTAACTTTGATAACCTTTTTTCTATTTTAAATTTTACAATACCAATACTTTTTTACTTTTTCAATTTGGTAAAGAATCTTATATTTTTAATTTTACAATACAAGTATTTTTTAATTTTTTAATTTTTGATCAATCCGACATTTGCCAACATTTGCAAAATTGATGACTCACATTTTTACGAAGGCATATATGTTATTTTCATGAACAAATTTTATCATTTGTTAATTCCACCCATTTCTTTTTCCCTTTCTCCTTATTCATTCATCTTTTTCTTCTTCAAAGTTTTTTGCAGATCCATACTCAAGAAAATGGTATATATACCCTCATAAAAATATGAATAATATTGTATAAAAATATCAATTTTGTATAATGTTGGCACAAAAAAAATCGAAGTGATTATACATGAAAAATAAAAAAGTACTGATAGTGTAAAATTCAAAATAGAAGATATGTTATCAAAGTTGAAAAGTTAAAAAAAATACTGGTACTATAAAATTCAAAATAAAAGACATGTTACCAAAGTGAAAAAAATAAAAAAGTAGAAATCTTAAATTTGTTAATTTGCCTTACTTTTTCTTAAAATAAATCACCTAGTCTTGCAATTATTAAGATTCATGAAATTAGAAAAATTATAATGCGGTCCTTGTATTGAGGCATAATGCCCTAACTAACTTGATAAAAAAAAACCACCTAGTCTTGCAATTATAAGATTCATGATGTTAGAAAATTATAATGCGGTCCTTGTGTTAAAGCATAATGCCCTAACCCAACTTCATAGTCAACTTAAGCTTGATATTAAGTATTGCACGTTGATTTCCACTGACATAAAATGTCTATGGTGGACGGATCTCCATTCTTGTAATTCAATTCTCTCATTTTTTTTTTTCTTCTTTTTCCACCGTAAGCTACACTGAATTGTGATCCCTACTATTTAAACAAATTCTAATTGTCCATGCTCATGGTGAATGAAATAATCACAACACTACAAGTTTAAAAAATAACAGCTATAGCTTTAAGGTTAAAATCACAATACAACAAGTCTTAAAAATAACAACCTATAAGCTATAGCTTTAAGGTGAAAAATATACAATATTTAAAAAAATTCTAATGCTAATAATCCTCTAGATTGTTTACAATAAAATTAAAATTTTCCATATCACATTAGGAAGAAAAAAAAGTCTTCTCATCTCACAAAGCTCTTGTACAATTGTCAGCAAGTTTCTGTCAAACAAAAGAAAGAAAACAAATTATATATTAGAAACTAAAATTGAGAAACAAATGGCAAAAATAAATTAATAATTTGGATAAAAACTAACAACATTTACATAAAAATTTGATAAAACATATAAAAATATACATAACCTTCTTCTAATTTTTCTAGAAAATGGACATCTTATTCAATGCCAATGTGCTTCATTACGTAACCAATCTTTGGCACACACATTAGACATTTCACCATCTCAATAGTCAAGGAACTCCTAAATGTATCAAGAACTCTACTTCTCATACTAAAAGCTGATTATGAATCACCAATAGATACAGGGACAACCAATATATCTCTTGCATTTGAGCAAGTATAGGAAATTTTGGGGCATTCATCTTCTACCAATTCAAGATATCAAATCCAACCTCACCCTTTTCCATTTTTTCACCAATGTATTTGTTAAATTCACTTTTGTGTTCAACCCCTTCTACTTGACTCAAAAACAAATCAAACTTTTTCTTTGATCTAGGATCAACATCCAAGCATATTATTTTTACTAATTTTGTAGCACTAGAATCTTGTGATTGCTAATTTGAAATTGCACTTATAGATTAACTTGAAGATGATGATGAAGAGAATGCAATTTGTGCCTCGGAATTATTGAACTTCTTATACTCTTCAAATAAGAGAATTTAATCAAAATAACCTCATTTTTAACATTTTGATCCAAAATAACCCTACTGTGTGGGGTGTACAAAAATAACCCAAAACGTATTTGGAAAGAACGTTTTTAAACAATTTTGCTAAGAAGACGTCTTTGCCAAACATGTCTTTTAAGTAGATGTGTTTGGCAAAAACGTCGACACTTTTGGCAAATGGTAGACGTGATTGTGAATCACGTCCATTGGAATCACGTCTTGTTAGTTAGATTTTTTTTTTTAAAACTTTTCATTGTATTTTTTAAAAGTGAGTAATTTTTGTTTTTTTTTTAAAAAAAATCTGAAGACTTTGTTTTTGAAATAGTGAGTAAAAAAAAATAAAAAAAACTTATCATGTCTAAGTTTTTTTAAATTTTATTTTTTATTTTTTACTAGTCATTAAATATCTAAAAAAAATTTTAGAAACTTTTCCTTTTTTTTTAATGAAATAGTGAGTAATTTTTTATTTTTTTAAAAAAGTTAGCCACCTAAAAATAAACAAAATTTTTGCCACATTAGTTTTAGATGTCTCATTTGTTTTTTAGACAAATTGACTAACTATTTCATTAAATAAAGGCAAATTTTTTTTTAAAAAATAGAAGATCAGCTTTTACTACTATTAGTGTAAAAATAATATTTTTAATATTAGTGTAAAAATTTAGTGTCAAAATAAATTTCAATATTAGTGTAAAAATATTTTTTAAAATTTGTATTCCAAAATTTATATAATAAATAAATATTATTAATTTGTTTTTAGGTGTCTAACGTTTTTTAGACAAATTGACTAACTATTTCATTAAATAAAGGAAAAGTTTTAAAATGAAAAAAATAGAAGATCATGTTTAATACTATTAGTGTAAAATTTTACTCACTATTTCAATAAAAAAAATGAAAAGTTTCAAAAAAAAAATCTAAAGACTTTATTTATTTTCTTAAATTTACTCACTATATTAAAAAAAGAATAAAAAATAAAAATCACGTCTTCCAATGGACGTTGTTTGGTTTAAATTATCTAATTTTTACACTAATATTAAAAATATTATGTTTACACTATTTTTACAGTTATTAAACATTATCTTCTATTTTTTAAAACTTTTACTTTATTTAATGAAAATAGTTAGTCAATTGGTCTAAAAAAAACGTTAGACACCTAAAAATAAATTAATAATATTTATTTATTATATAAATTTTGGAATACAAATTTAAAAAATATTTTTACACTAATATTGAAATTTATTTTGCACTAAAGTTTTACACTAATATTAAAAATATTATTTTTACACTAATAGTAATAAAAGCTCATCTTCTATTTTTTTAAAAAAATTTGCCTTTATTTAATGAAATAGTTAGTCAATTGTCTAAAAAAAAATTAGACATCTAAAACTAATGTGGCAAAAATTTTATTTATTTTTAGGTGGCTAACTTTTTTTTTCTTAAAGAAATTTACTCACTATTTCATCAAAAAAAAAAAGGAAAAGTTTCTAAAATTTTTTTTTAGATATTTAATGACTAGGAAAAATATTTTTTTAAAAAAACTTTGACGTGATAAGTTTTTTTTTAACTTTACTTTTTATTTCATTACAAAAATTAAAAAAATCAAAATCACGTCTAAGTTTTTTTAAAATTTTTTTACTCACTATTTCAAAAAAATGTCTTCAAAATTTTTTTAAAAAACAAAAATTACTCACTTTTATAAAAAACAATGAATTTTTTTTAAAAAAATATATAACTAAGAAGACGTGATTGTGAATTATGTCTATCCTTTGCCAAAAGTGTCTACGTTTTTGCCAAATACTTCTACCTAAAAGACGTGTTTGGCAAAGACGTCTACTTAGCAAAATTGTTTAGACGTTCTTTCCAAATACGTTTTGGATTATTTTTGTACACCCCACATAGTAGGGGGTTAAAAATGAGATTATTTTGATTAAATTCTCCCTCAAATAATGCATGAATTCCTTTTTTTGTCTACAAGTTCATCACTATTCGGATACATTCTTTTAATAGCCCACCTAACATAAGTCAATTTAAATCTAGAGTAAAGTATCACAACAAAAAACATTACAATATTCAATTTTTCTATATTTCCCCAATACTTATATTTTTCTTTCATTCTCTTGGACATTTTTTTCAACTCAACATCATCACTTTCAGTCCATTCATTAAATAATTCAACAACATCTCTAAGCTCATTAAGCATAAGACTGAAGTCACATATAATGAGCCTGAAATGCACAATGTAAGTTTGTAAAAATGTTTCAAGAATTTCACACAACGTGAAATATTACTCCAATCCTTATCAGTGGACAGCCCATCTTGCTCAATTTCTAAGTCAAATTTGTAGTGTGGATCCAATTCCTCAAATATTCAAATGTTTCTGTAAGTGATAAAGTTGTATCCAACATCAAATAAGTTGAATTCCATAAGTAGGAACATTTAAATACAACAACCTTTTGCTTTCTTCAACCTTTGTTATCTCAACACATTAATGGAAATAACAATTTCTTTCAAACCATCTGATACAACAAGATTTATAATGTGAGCTACACACCTCATGTGAAGATGTTTACCCCCAAGCAAACTAGTATCCCAATTAGAAAATATTTTCTTCAAATAGCCAATTGCAACATCATTTGAACTAGCATTATCAACTATGATGGATAAACTTTATCAATCCTCCAGTCAAGCAAACATTTTCAATTCTTTTCCCAATAGCCTCACCTTTATGGCTATCTATTGAACAAAAATTAAATATTTTCTTATGTAATACCCAATCATTATCAATAAATTAGTTGTAAAACACATGCAGTTGATTCTTTGCTCAAATGTCCATGAGTCAGTTGTGAGACTAATTCGTTTGCATGACTTTTTCAAAAAATTACTCAACTTTGTTTTTTCTTCCAAGTACAACTTATAGCAATATCTTGTTGAGTAGTAGGGTGGCTTGACTAAGAAAGACAAGAACTTTCATTTCAACCTCCACCTGCTTTTGTGTATAACTTTTTTTAACTATACATAAACTAGAAGAATCTTGTATAGGATGTAACATAGAAGACTCATCAAAGGTAACATTTATGCTAATTACAAATTTAGGTGACTTGGGATCAAGACACCATAATTGATATTCTCACCCCTTACGGAAATCTAAGAAAAATACATTTTTAGCTATTGGATCCAATTTTCTATCATTAGCATGTATATATGGAAGATACCCAAATATTTTTAAATCAGATTAATTAACAGGAATGCCTAACCGAATTTCTTCTGGAGTTTGAAGCTGAATAGGTGTAGAAGGAAACCAATTGACTATATAACAAGCTGCTACAATTACTTCTTCCCAAAAGTCTTTTGTCAACCTCGCATTAGATATCATGCATCTAGTTCTATTCATTCTTTTCGCAATACCGCTTTGTTGTGGTGTTATCTGTACTATTCGATACGGAACACTACTCTCATTCTCACAAACTTTATTAAATTTACTTTCACATAATTCTAGACCATTATTTGTTCTAAGCCTTTTAACTGATTTTCCTGTCTATTTTTCAATAATAACTTTCAATTGCTTGAAAGTTAGAAAACATTATTCTTATGCTTAAGAAAATACACCTAAACTTCCATAGAATAATCATCAATAAAAGTAAACATATTCCTGACACCACTTTTTGATGTAACACGAGTAGGCTCCCAAATATCTGAATGAATATAGTCTAAAGTACCTTTAATCCTGTGAACTACAAGAAAATTATAGCTGACTCTTTTTTGTTTTACGAAAACACAATGTCCACAAAATTCATTTTTCTAGTACTTTATCCACAAAGCAAACCTCATTTACTCAAAATAGACATTTTTTTCTAGCTCATATGTCCCAAACGCATATGCAATAATTTGGCGACGTCAAAATCTGATATGGATACAATTGCAACTCCTATAATAGTAAATCCATGCAAAATATACAGACTACCAAAATATACAAACTACCAAAGAGTTTCGGGTTATTTTCGTAACTCCAGCTATAGTTGTGTACCTACACTCCAAAGCTTCAAGGGTGTCTAAAGATATGATATTTTTTTAAAATATGCTACATGCCTAACATCAGTAAATGTTCTTATTATCTTATCGTACATTTTAATTAGCATAGTGCCCTTACCAACAGCTTTACATGTAACATTATTATCCATTAAAACAATTCTACGATTAAGTGATTAATAAGTAGAAAACATTTCTTTTTTAGGACACATGTGATAAGAACAATCTGGATCTAAAATCCATTCATTTTTAGACTTTCTATTTTTTTCATTAACAAAAAAATCATTCTTATCACTTTCATCAACTGCTATATTTTACCCTTTTCTTGGTTTATAATTTATAACATTCAGTTGTTGTATGTCTCCTTTGTGACAATAATAGCAATCGATATTTTTAGGTCTAGACTTAGATATACCTTTAAAATTTTTTACCAATATTTCTAAAGATACAGAAAGTTCTAAGCAAAATATATAAATAAATATGAAATTTGTCATTGGTATGATATTGGTCCTATAGTGTAAAGTGTACTAAAAAAAATTTAGAGCCATCTTATTAATTCATTTTTATGATAAAAAGAAATGTCGAGAAAATGTACATCGTAAACTCGTCTTTTGCAATATTTTCAAATCATACAATAATATAATTGCAGAACCAGAAATATCTTATCTAGCCTAATTTATGTGTCAATAGAAATTTAACTCATGCAATTAATTAATAATATTAATTCACAATTTATATTTTCACCTCTTTTCTTTTTTGACCTTGTTATTTTTCTCTTTTCTTATTACCTCTTTTCTCTTTTGACATTTTGTGTCATTTTTTCAAATCGTATTTAAAAATTTGCATAAAGTACCAAATGTGAAAATAGGGGATGTGTCATTTTTTCAAATCAGTTTGAAAAAATTGTACAAAATGATGAATTGGTAAAGATAATATGATATTATATTCAAATAAAATTGAATTTATTACTTTGAAAAAAGAACAAAATGAAAAAATGGAAAAATAGATGATATGATATATATGTTTGTGTGTGTACCCTCTCTCTATATATTGGAGTTGTTATATAACCAAAAGCCCTTATTCTTCAATTCATTTTACTTCTTCTTGTTCTTCACTTATTCAAATAAAACTTGTTATTCTTCTTCTTCTTCTTACTTTCTTTACAAAATGAATAATTCAATCAATACACTTCAAAATTATTACCATTTACTTTTCATTAATGTATTGACAAAAATATATCACATAAGCATAGAAAGATTGTGATTTCTAATGTTGAAAAGAATGCACGAGGACATTAGATGGTTAATGGAAGTTAAGGCCCGACTAAATAATGAGCATTTACCTACTTTTGGCAAATGACAACTTTATTTGGATAAAAATGGTTTTGCCAAGAAAAAGAGAAGTAAGATATTAGAAATACGTTAAACTTGTATAAGGTGAAACTGTAATCGAAAATGTTATTTTCTTGGATATTTATCTAGAAATCTGGAAGATAAAATTACTTTCATAAAAAATAGATTGAGTAAAGAGTACATTCAATGACATTCGATTAAGTCTATGAAATTATTTGACGAGAACTTAAACTATAAAATAAATTAAAATATGACAAAATACCGTTATAGTCTCGGAGATTTTACTTTAAATAATCATATATGCAAGTTTATAAAAAAACATGATGAAAAAATCAAATATATAATGTGAAAGTATTTTATAAATTAAATTTATTTTGTATTTATGTACATTTTTTATTTTATAAATGTATTAGTTTTTTTATATGAATATTTTTTTAGCGAACAAGAACGAATATAGTGACATATTCAAAGGGATTCTGATGAATTTATCGGTTAAGCTTTATATGGAGAAGCGGATGAGACAAAAACATTATTTTCAAGGGGATGAAGTTCTTGATAAATATCCTCATTACCGCCCATCGACCTTGCATTCCCAATTATGATAAAAAGAAATGTAGAGAATACGTGTATCGCAAACTCGTCTTATGCAATATTTTCAAATCATACAAGAATACAATTGTAGAACCAGAAATATCTTATCTAGCCTAACTTATGTGTCAATAGAAATCTAACTCGTGCAATAGTAACAAGATTTCCGCTATCTACTAAATTTATTTTGTAGACTATTTCTAACAATTGTTTATTGAATCACAACTTATATTAAACGTTTCAATAATTACAACTCCACTTTTGCTAATTCAAGTATTATCTTGAACAGCTTCAAAAAAAAAAAAAAAAAATTTTATCTTGAACATTTCAATAATCCTAGTCATGATTTCCCGACATAATCCCAAATGATGGCTGACAACCTCGATATTCTTTAACTTATTTACATAAAAATTTAAAATGCTTCGATTTACCCTTTACGTAAGCTACTTAAAAGGAAAAAGTAAAGAAGCAAAAAAGCGAAGGACAAATACAATTAAGAAAGTCTAAATGGAGAAGTGGAGATACAAAATACAAACCACATAAGCACTCCAGTCACCCAAACATAAAAAAAACCATAGAGGAAAACTAAAAGGCCAGAAAGCATCTCCAACTAAGTAATCAAAACCAAGTAATCGTGAAGAATATAGCGCACATCACGCCAAAAGCAACCCAAATTCGAAACAAAAAAGATCCGCAGGAATAACAAAAGGATCAGCAGGGCAGAAAATGGAAGAGCATGGCATGGCGCCCACCAACACTGCAAAATAATTAAAACCATTGAAAAGAAAGACCATAATTACAGAAATATTCACTCCTTTAAAAAATAATAAATTGTTGGATTTATTTTCACACATACCAAAGAACTTTTTTTTCTCTAAAATATCATTAATTTTTAGAGATTTGCTTTTAGGAATTCATATTTCTCTTTTTATAAGGATAAGAGAAGTAGAAAAAAAATATAAAAATAAATGAGAATGTTATGAAAAATAATTATAAAATATTTTTAAAAAATCGTAAAACGATTTATATTTTGAAACAAAATAAATATTACTTCACCAATATATATTTTTGAATGAAGTGTGTTAAATATTTAAATTCAATCACTTTCAATAAGCTTTTAAAGTAAGTGTAAATTTAACCCGGTATCAAAAGGAGGTGAAGTTTAAATTCTCTTTATCAACTTAAACTTTTAAAATATATAAAAATTTAACAAGTGAGTAAGTTAAATATTAATAAATTCAATTAATTTGATTAAATTAAAATCTCCGTGGATTTGTTTCTTATTCCAATTTTATCAAAATATAAAAGATAAGAACACAAAATCAATTGGTGAAGTATGTGAGTTCTGCTGGTCCTACAAATTTAGTCGCCGTCTAATTAAAAGCTTGAGTCTCATAATATCTCTTAGACAAGTCTTGTAAGCCCGATTAGGACTCATTGGCAATGGCCAATAAAAACACGGCAATGATTCTAAAGCCAAATGCAGATACTTCCTAAGAAGATCAAGCATCTGTGATGCTCAAGAGACATTATTTATTTATTTCAAGAAATTGGATAGTTGATTTCCAAAGTAATCATATTGCATATACTTTAAATAGGAAAACTCTAAAGTTAGCTGAACAAGAATATGAGTTAAATTACTTCTTAATATTTCATGAATCCTTTGTTACATAAAGCAATTCATTACATACAGATAGGGGTGGCAAAATGGGCGGGTTGGGCCACGGGCCAAGCGATGTAAACGGGTCAAATCGAATCGGGCTGAAATTGTAAGGGCCTAAAATATTGAGGTTTAGCCCAGCCTCTACATAGACTACTAGCAAACGGACCAAAATGACTCGAAAATTTATAATTTTTTTTAAAGTTATGATTTTATATTAATTGAAAAAATAAATTTATTAAATCATTTACAAACAAACAATACATTTATACTCTTATTTTGACTCAAAAAATACTAAAACAGCCAACTATGTCATCTAAATTTCAATAAATTTAAATCATAAAAGATAAAATAGAATGTTATGTAATGTTTATATCTATAGAGTATAGCACATTTATAATTTTTCACCAAAAACTTCTAAAACAAACCAACCATCTTCAAGCAAACAAAAAAAATATTTAAACCATCAAATATGATGTTTATTCAATTACTATATAAATAAAAAAAATCATTTAAACCACCAAACATAATGTAAGAAAGAGGAATTTAGGGCTAATCATGTAACAAGATTTTTTTTTAGGAATCGAGCCGACCCGTCAGCTCATGTGCTAAAATGATCCGAACCCATTTGTCCCGTGGGCCAACGAGTCGAGTCATTTAAGCCTAATTTTTTTTGTCAATCAAACTGAAACTCAACCCAATTTATATTGTGGGCTTTTCAAACTGGTCTAACGGATCAAACTTATTTTGTCACCCTACATACATACCTATATAATAAGCAATACTGCCAAACCAAATATTACCATAAATCCATTAAATATAGTATTATACAACAGAAAAGCTATCACCATAATAACACATAATAACAAGGATTCTGTAATTTTGATTTTTTTTTTAAAAAAGGATGTTGTAATAATTTTATTAATCTTATGTATTAAGTCAAAAAAAACATTATGTTCTAAATAGAGAGAGCAAATAAATTTGGAGGAAAAAAGTAGAGGCAAAATGTGGAGGTTTAAGGTTTCTTTCCTAATTACTATAATAAAATAAAATTAGGAGATAGGAATTTAATTAGTAAAATAAGAAATTACTTTTTTTTTTAAAAATCACTTAGTCTTGCAATTATTAAGATTCATGATGTTAGAAAAATTATAATGCGGTCCTTGTATTAAAGCATAATGCCCTAACCCAAGTGATAGTCAACTTAAGCTTTGATATCAAAGTATTGCACGTGTTTTCAGAAAATAATCGAGTTGTTAAGACATGTGGTGATGTGGGGAGAAATTCTTCGACAATATATATTCAAATACTGTATATGACAAATTTTCACTGAAATATTATAAAAATTTATCATGAAATTTGAATTTTATTGACTCTATTTCATACTATATATATCACTCAAGCAGGCGAGTTCTCCTCCCTCTCAAATAAAAAAAAAGTATTGCACTTTGATTCCCACTAACACAAAATGTCTATGTTGGACGGATTCTCCGTTCCTCTAATTCAATTTTCTCTCTTTTTCTATTCCCACCGTACAATGAAAGGCTTTCAAATCTATGATAAAGCATTAAAGTTACACTTTATAGGTTCATCTGAATATAGTAGTACATTATTAAGGATTTAGTTGGCTATTATTAATTAACATTGTTTCAGAGATAATATATTTTTGGTAAAGCTAAATATAGTTGGTATGTGAATATTTGATGATGATGATCTTTAAATATGATTGGAATTGTGAAAAATGTCCTAAATTAAATTATGAAGGTTGTAAAAGATTGCCTTCGAATGCCATATTCAAGTAAATAAAGAAACGAATCGATTAAGGAATTGGATATTATATATTGAAATTTTAAGTTGGGAAGGTGAAAGTCTTAAAGCTTTTAATCTTTTAATTTTGATTAATGATAAATATTGATGAAGACTAATGTCTTATTTGTACAAGTGATAAAGTTTTTGGATTCATGATTTAATCCATGCAAGAACAAGATTTCAAGTTTTTAAGAAGTATACAAGTCAAGACTATCAACATTTGAAGACAAGCTTTTATTGGACTAGAGGTATAGTTTTAGAGTCATATATTTTGATATCTCTAGTTTTACCTCTAATTGAGTAATGGTTTCTAAAGGTTGCTCTATAAACTTAAAACGTTATTTAAAAATATTTTTAATATGTTAAAATATGTTTTGGTATTTCGAAAACCATACATCGTGATTTCAAAACTTAAATGGTTCATAAACTCTTGTTGGATTGATACCATAACTTATATGGTTAATTGAAATCATCATTTGTGTGTTAGAGTATTGTTGATACACAAATGAACATGTTTCAGTCGACCTAAAGTGGTTCAGGTATCATCCATAAGTTAGTTTATCTTGTGGATGCATGTGCTGTCAAATTTATTGATCTGTCAACTTGTGAACGACCATGAGGTCAACCGCAAGGTGAAAAATCATCATCCGAAGGTTGTCCAATGAGCTTGCGGATGATGGTGCGGACGACCAATCTGATATGTGGTTGACCGTACTTTTTCTGAGCGGGTTTCCAACAGCTTCATTTTTTATCGTTGGGAACAAACCTTTAAATACTAAAACCTTTGAAATTATTTCTAAAAACATTTTTTGAGCAAAATCATTATATATCTTGATCCTATAACATTTTAGAAACATTCCAAAACCCTTTCTAAACATCAATCTTGTTAAAATCATTCAAGAAGGATTTTTACATTCAAAGTTGAATTTTGAGCAATCTTGACAAGCCATTACTCAAAGAGGTGATTGTGATTCAAATTGATATATCTTCACGGTGATATCTATCAAACTCTCTATCTCTTATTATTGATTGTAATTGTATCAAAGTTACAAGTAGCATAAAACCCTAAGTGTTAGGGTGAGCCTTGCGTAGGTTGTTTTGTATTCAAAGTTTGTTTGTAAAACCTTTAGGTGAATCTTGAATTGAATTGTATTGTTAGGATTCACTAATGAGAATGGTGAGATTATTGTATAATCAAGGTTGTGTTGTAAAACTCAAGTGTTGAGTGAGCCTTGATTGGTTGAGAGGTTATTTGTAAAAACCTAATGTGAATTGAATAAACCTCTTTTGTAATTTCATTTATTTGATTAGTAAAGGGATTTGATAAATCCTTGAGTAGGTAACTCAAGGTAGTTGATTAAGTTTTGTTGGATAAAGCGAACCACTATAAATCATTGTGTTCATTACTCTAATTTCTGCATTTTATTTGAACACATTATTTCTCACACAATTAGCACACAAAGTGTTTGATATTTATTGTCAAAAATGTGTTTTTATTGAATTAGATTTAAAAATCAGATAAAAATCTAATTCAATCCCTTTTAGGTTTATGAGAAGGTGTATAAAGGATTTGAGTACATTTACGTGTGTTGCAATGCGTGACTCATATATATAATTACGGATAACAACACCAGTTTTTTTAATTTATTTATTTAAAATAAAAGCAGATTTCATAGAAGATTTATAATTAGTCATAATGGCTAGATGAATAGTGGATGATAAACCTATTCATGCTAAACAATACCGGTTGTTTTAATAGCAATACATTTTAAAATTAATCTAAATTACTCTAATTAATCAACCTTACAATTATTTATTATTATTATTATTATTATTAAGAAAGAGTACAAATTTAAAATAGAAATGTTTTTAGGTAAATTTCATCTTCGTAAATAAAGAATTCACACCACATTATATTATATATTGTGTCTTAGGAAAATATAACATTTTTTGGCATACAATTCATGCATAATGCATACCGAATGTAGGTATGAATATCTTCTAAAATAGGAATAAAAAACGTTTCGCCCTCGCCCTTCAAAGGTGTTACAAAGAGAATGACTCTGGAAGTGTCACAGTGAATTTATTCGATAGGAAAAGAAGTGTTTTCAAATTCTTTAAGTAGATTCACTTTTTATAGATTAGATACTTTAAAAAATTATACTATTTCTAAAAATTGTAACATATATTATCATACTTACTCTCTGCATAAATGAGTGAATGCAATTTAATTGATAATTAAGTCATTTTCTATTAGGAGCTTTGGAAAAAGTAAGATAAATTATTAGTAAAACGTTTTTTTTTAAGTGTTAACTCGTATGTTCGAATATCATTTTTTTCTTTTAAAGTGTTAATTTGTGTGTTTGAATTTCATTTTTTAATTTCAGGTAGTAAAAAAATATATGAAGCTTTTTAATATTAGTATATATATTTTTGTACTATTATTTTACAAAGTTGTGGGTCCTTTACTCCTGATCTGGTGGAGACACATCAAGAACTCATTTTCAATGTGTGGAGGAGGACAAAATGTTCGTCAAAATCTACAACTGTAAGAAAAGATGTTTCTCTCAGAACAATTCATTTGAATTTCAAATCAAGGACAGAACGAGGATTCGAAATCTAATAGTTCGTCAGCGTACCTAATTCCAGAAGAGTTATTTAATTTTGATGTATGCATTAGTAGAATATCAATTTATCCTCTCATGTCGTTAATTTCATCTCACTTCTTTAAATTCTCATCTAATTTGAGACTTTCTTTTCTCCTTAGAACAATTACTTTTTACTATGATGGTACCAAGTTATCCAACCTATTGAAATATCATTTAGCTGATACCTCCTTTTGTTCTTTTTTATCTGGAAATACACCTTTTATTTTTTATCTTTTATTCTTTTTTATGTTCTAAACTTTGATTACTTCTAGATGTATGGATAAATCCACCAAGTCACTAGTGAATATATTTCTTCTTTATTAATAATTTATCTAATTCACTTTTCTTTATTTTTCTTAAAACAATATCGTGAAAGAAAGGGCAGAAAGATCATTCCCTCAAAAAATAAAAAATAAAAGGAAAAAAGATCCGGCTTCTCAGAACAAATGTGTCATGATTACAAGATATACCCCCACCAATCTCAAGGATTTTTTTTTATTCCTTTACATAAAATATATAAAATTAAATGCACATCCTATTATTATTAAAACATATATATTTAATATAAAATTTTATTAACAACTTTCTTAATTTAAAAATTTACATTTCACTAAGTTAAATGATTTTATCATTAATCATATTTTAGTAACTTTTTCAAAGTTAAATATTCTTTTTAATTGTTGTACTTCTTCAGTCTTAAAATATAAAATATTTTGAATAAATTCTTTATCTTAAATATAAGATACTTTAAGACTTTTGAGAGTAATTTTGTATATTTTTTTAACATTTCCTTTAATCTTAAATGAAAAGAAATAATATAAATGCTTTAATTTTAAATTTTCAATAAAGAGTATGATATAATAAATGAAGGTATTTTAGTAAATTAGAATTTCTCTTTAATATGCGTTAAACATCCAAAATATCTTATATTTTGGAATTAAGGAAGTATTAAATTTAAATAGGAATATTTAATTCTCAGGGAAAGGGATATTAAAAAATATTTAGGTTATTGTAGATATTTCCTTTTCTGTTCTACTGCTAGAAAATATTCTTGCAAAGTATTCCAAAGTATAGCAAGGCTTATTATATTGTAAAGTGAAATATCAATAAACTCCAAAATAGCTAAAGACAAACTACCAAGATTCTTGGTAAGCTTTACAGCAAAATATAATACTTTCATTTTGAAATTGAAATGGAATGTCACTTATAATTTAATTAATTGAAAAACTAAACAAAAAAAAAAAAAAAAGTGAAATAAATAAAGCCAGAGCACTCCTGCCGCAACTTGTAATTAATATATGACACACTATTCCATTTCAAGGCCATTTATGTTAAAATATGATTGTATATTATCACATAGTTTTCGCTTTGCATAGTCAAGGGGCTTACTAGGTTTATTTTAAAAAAAAGGCTTACTAGGGAATGCCCCTCTAGTATACAGTGTTGCTAATTTGTATATATTAAGGACGACAAAGACAATTTGCAGCGTACAACTATAATTTCCGATACATACGTATATCATATATAAAACATATAGTTTAATAATATACTATATTTTAATATACATACGACCTCATGCTATGAATATTTCATCATATATTTTAATAATATAGTAACTAATTAATAATATAAAATATGATTTGTTTTATTTGTTTTCAATTTTATTATTCGATATATTGTGATATTTTACATTTAATAGGTTTGTTTGTAATAATAAATGATTATTTATTATTAATTATGAGGGCCTATATTTTTGGAAGCTCGGTTGAGGCATGCCGACCAGTCGCTTAGACAATTGGAGAACTTCCACCTGTAGCAACCAAACTAAAAACATTACATGCTCCATTCCATTCACCAAAAAAAAAGGAGAAAAACAGAAAGAAGAGCCTAACAATTAAAAGGGAGTAAAACAAAACAATTAAAATTAAAAATATATATCAAGATAATGATTAAATTATTTAAAAATATAATAAAACTAACAGTTTCATATACCAAATATTGTTGACAAGTATAGTCTTCATTTTCCTCTTCACTATCAAATTATCAATAACAATATTTGAATTTATATTAGAAAAATGTTCATCTTTAATTAAGTAGTTATTATTTAAAATGAAAATTAAAATAAGTTAATAAGTATATAAAGCAAATATAAAAATAAATGAGCAAATAAATCAATTAAACTCGTATAGTGATTCTAAAGATAAAATATAAAAGTGATATTAAAAGATAGTTTAGGAATAAAACTAACTAATTTTTCTTAAAGAAATTATGAAAGAAGAGTGATATTATTACTAAAACTTATTAAAAAGTATTACAACAATAGCAAAATAGAAGTAAGATTTATCATGAAAATGTTAAAAATTTTGAATATCTTTTTTGTAAAAACAAATCGGGCAAAATTCTTTTATTTTTATACGAACCTAGATTTTAAAAGCCCAATTCATATTTTTTATCGGCCAAAATGGGCCAGCCTGACACTACTACTCTCTGGATACATCTTAATTGGCAAAGGAAGTGGGAGATAAAACTACATAGGTGGATATATTAGTGTGAGTTCGATTTATTATGGGAGGATATTGGTGGACTTCATTGAAAACGCATACAAACCTTGGTCAATCCAGACATCTCGCAATTTATATCCTCTACCAAAGGTTAGAGGCAGGCAGGTGGGGCGCTCTTGATAGGCAGTAATAAAAAAACAAAACAATTTCATAAAAACTAAAAACATTACATGCTCCAACTTCTAGACATACACAATTCTCCATCATAATTGTTAAATCCCATATCAATTTACTAAATCTCACGTTTTGTGTACACAAATTCTCTCAATCCTTATAATTAAGATAAAACAATAGTATAATTAATTAATAAATAAATATTCATATGGAGAAGACAATTATCACTACCTAACTAGAGTTATAAACTTCAAATAATGATTTAAATTACAATTTAGTTAAACAAACATCTTCTTTTTTTATGAAGTTAAACAAACATATTAATAAGCATAGACTTATATTCTCTTAACAAATCAATAATAAGAATATATCATTAATTTTTGAATCTCTTTTTGGCATACTTCTTTTACATTTTATCTATTTTTGCAATTAAATTTGATGAGATGGTGTGGTTAATTTATATTCTATTTTATGTTATCTCACTTCTAAAATTAATAACTAAAATATTTTTTTTCTTAATGAAGCAGTTTCAAGTAGTGTAAAATTGTTTTGGTTTCTTGAAAATCATGAAGAAATTACTAAGAGGATTGTTTTGAGTTAATTTTTGGACTATCGATCCTTATAATTTTTGTCACCAATTAGCTATGTAAAAAGAGTACTTTAATTTTAAAAATGATTAAAATATATGTTTTAAGTAATAAAACTATAATATAATTAAGGAATTAATATATTAAAAAAACTATGAAAAAATATATAAATAATAATAAATTAATTCTTATTTAAATATATAATAAAATTATAAAAAATAAAAGAAATAAAATAGTAGTTCCATGTAAAGTCATGGAACTCCTAAATTGTTACACATAACTTCTTCATGACATATGTGTATATACTCACGGAACTCGTGAAAGAATGCCTTGTAAAAGTTCATGAAACTCTTTCAAAATATTAAAAAACATATTTCTTCAATCTTTCAAATGTTTTTATGAGATTTACCTTTATTTGATGCTATAAATTGATGAATATATTCCTTTATTGTAGAATATTTCATTATTACATGGAAAACACAATCAAAATTTAAAATTTTGATTTAGAATCATCAAAAGGGTAATATTGCCCTAGGCATGACCAAAATGTGTAATGGAACGTAAGATTTGGTAACACCCTTATTCATGGAACCCATCAACCATTAATAGACAATAATAAATCATACTCAGAATCGAATTTCTTAAATATATAAATTTAATATTTTTCTATCAATTTTAACTTTTAAAGTAATTTTAAATTATCATGGTACCAAAATAGAAAATTACTTAAACTTTGAAAAGCTTAAACTTTAAAAGGATGTGAAAATTTAGGTACATGCCACAAAGAAAATGCATCAAGAGAACCCAATAGGTGTCAACCAGGAGAAGGCAATCCCTATGAAAGCCCAACTGATAGCAGAGCACCAAAAACTATTGCATAGTTCCATCATGCTAAATTACTCTTAATTTTTCTCTCAAATTTAATTGTTGATGTAATTATCTCTCTTTTTTCTCTCTCAAATTTGAATCTTTTTTCCTAGGGAAAACTCAAAATTTGTAATAAGAAGAAAAAAGTATTTCAATTTTCAGGTGCATTAGTACAACCATCACAATAAATTAAGTTTGTTACAATCTCAATAGTAGAGAGTCAAAACTGAAGTTACCCTTTAAATATCCGTCACTTTGAAGAAAAATAAATTGATTTGTTAACGTTAGAAAATAACAAATAAATAAAAAAGGAGATATGCAATAAATTAATAAAGAATAGTGGCAGTAAGGGAACTCAACTTTTTGCTTTCCCTCTTGTGTAGGGAATTCTCTCTAGAAACCCTAGTTGTCTAGAGTTTTTTCTTTGTGGTTTTTTCTGGAAATCTGCTGCTCTTTGTAGCTTTTTTTTCCTGTGTTTGATTATGGAATGTACATTGTTACAATAATTTAAGCGTTTTACTCTTCGTCTTGACGAACAACAAGCCATTGATGTCACTGATGAAGATGTAAAAAAGGGACGGCATGCATGCCAACATAGTTGCATTGACAAATTTATATCTCAGAAAACTGTCAATCCAAAAGGTCTACGTCTCATGTTATGCAAAACCTGGGATTGTCTTAATGTTCATGTAGTTAAGATCCAAGATAATGTCTTTCATTTTTTTCTACCAAGTGAAGATGAAGTTGCTAGAGCTGTTGATAGAGAGCCACAGAATTTTGATAAACTACTTTTGGTAATTAAACGTTAGTCTGATGATCTGCAGCTTGATAATGATTTCTTCCGCACAACGCTTTTTTGGTTTACAATCACAAACTTCCCACGTGAATGTTATACTAAGGATGTTGGATCCAAAATAGCTCTTAGTCTCAAGCGATGTTCCAGGTTCCAGATTCGTGAATATGCGGATGGCAATTTCTTTTTTCGCTTTCGGGCTAAAGTTGATGTTTTATCGCCTATTCGACGAGTCATTATGCTTAATGTACCTCCTTATGAACAAAAAATTGGAGTCATATAGTATGAAAGATTGCCACACTTTTGTTATAAATGTAGCTACTTTGATCATACTTCTATAAACTGTTCCCTACTATCGAATGGTGTAACAAAATCTTAGAGAGAATCCTTTGAATATGACATTCTGTTACATGTTCCACGGGTATGCACCCTTGTGTTATATGATTCATTATCAACCATGAACCCAACACACTTTGTTTCTTCTAAGAATGAGACTGATTCTCATGCTCTCACTGGTCATTTGGGTCACAAAATTCCTATTTTGCTATTATCTTCTCCAGTAGTTTCTCCTTCAGATGAATTCCTTCACACTAATAAATAGAACTATGTTAAATTTAATGGCTAAGTTCAGAAGCAGATTGCTAGTTTTTGATCATCTTCTCACAAGCCACAATACTCGTATTGTAAGGAAAAGTCCTAAATAGTTCTCATTCATGGCTTCAAAATCTAGTAGGAAGTGTTTTCAAAGAGAAGATCAAGATTCAGGCAGTTCTTCACATCAGAATAGGCAACTTTCTTTTGATGGATTGTCTCAAACTCATCCTGAACAAATAGAGGTGGAGGTTGCTTTGCAGCCCCACCTAGGTCAATGAAAGCACTAATATGGAATTGTCGAGGGCTTGGGAACCTTCGGACAATTCAGTTTTATTCTATTAGGATTAGTATTAATTTCCCTTATGTTTTCTCAATTGATCGTTTAGGATTTAGTGGTGGTCTTTGTTTGTTTTGGAACAATAATGTTAATGTCTCTCTTCTTTCGTATTCTTGCGAGTATATAGATTGTATTGTCTCTAACTCCTCTTATTCATCATCTTGGAGATTCAGAGGGCTTTATGGGCATCCTGATATTGAACAAAGGAAATCTTGATGGACATTGTTCAAGCGATTATCTCATTTAAATCATCTGTCTTGGTTAGTTGCAGGCGATTTCAATGAAATTTTATTATCTACTTAAAAAAAGGTGATTTTGAACGACCAAGATGGCAAATGGAAACCTTTCAATAGGTTATATCATGAGGTAATTGGCAACAGGTAATTCACTTAGGCTACAAAAAGATATAACCTACTGAAAGGTTTCCATTTGCCATTAGCCTCACTTAGACCATGAGGTAAATGTTGGTCCACATCATGTTGCAACATTGTCGCTATGATCATATATCTGAAAAATTAGAGGCTTCAAAAAAACATTTATGGACTTTGTATAACTCCACCATTACCTCTTTGCTTAGAGAGATTAAAAAATTTGAAGCTGCACTTGATAGTTTACAATAGAATCGCGGCAATCCTTCACGTTCTATTGAGACAGAGATCGAGATCTCATCAAAGCTGAATTTGCATCTTCATGAATTGTACTAGAAGGCAAAGAGTAGAGCTAATTGGCTATTTGAAGGAGATAGAAATACTATTTTTTTTTCACAAAAAAGCCTCTCAGCGTAAGGAAAATAATTATATTCATTCTATTGTTGTTGATGATGGTAGTGAGATTTTTTATGACCTTTTGTTAGAAGATTTTGCTATCAAATTTTTGTCACAATTATTTACTAGCTCACAATCTGTTTTTTATTTGGAAGCTAATATTTTTACAAGGGTTCTTAGCAGTGATCAGATATCCTCTTTATCTTTACCTTATACGGTTGAAGAGATTCATGTGGCTGTTAAGAGTATCACTACATGAAAAAACATTGTTTTCAACGGACATTTCCGTAGGTAATCCGTCTTTGACCACGGCTTTAGACGGATTACCGACCGAATATTCCGTCGGAGATTAGGCAGTCGGTAATGCCAACGGCCTGAATAATCCGTCGTTATTTACGACCGAATTTCGACGGCAGCGTAAACGACGAGAATTGGTCAACGACAAAATATTTCGTCTCGGATCCGTCGATCTTACATACCGCTTTCCGACGGATATTATTAAAATTTTAATTTTAACATCATAAAAATAAGTCAATCCGTAGGGAAATTGTCGCAATTATGAATTTGTTTTTTACAAAATTAAAATATTTCCGTCGGAAATCCGTTGCCAATATTTATTAATTTTAAAAATAATTAAACGTCCGTCGGAAATCCGTCGGTAATATTTATTAATTTTTAAAATAATTAATTTAATTTCCGTCGGGAATCTGTTGCAAATATTTATTAATTTTAAAAATAATTAAACGTCCGTCGAAAATCCGTCGGTAATATTTATTAATTTTAAAAATAATTAATCACAATTCCGTCGGGAATCCGTTGCAAATATTTATTAATTTTAAAAATAATTAAACATCCGTCGGAAATCTGTTAGTAATATTTATTAATTTTTAAAATAATTAATCATAATTCCGTCGGGAATCCGTTGCCAATATTTATTAATTTTAAAAATAATTATACGTTCGTCGGAAATCCATCGGTAATATTTATTAATTTTTAAAATAATTAATCATAATTCTGTCGGGAATTCGTGGGCAATAGTTATTAATTTTCAATAAATAATTACATTTCCGTCAGCTAACGGCTCTGCAAAGTTTGAAAAGAGCTTTGCAAGATGCAACTCTGTGATTTTCATTTGCTCCTGTGCAGCAATTTCAAATTCAACTATTGGCCTGTTTGGGTAACGCCTCTGCAAATAATTAATCCATCAACAAAAATCGCCTCAGGCGAGTAATTCAGTACTTAATCTCTACTAAGGTTACAATATCGTAACCTTTTACGCCCTCATGACTGCAAATCAAACTTCACATTTATCTCTGCAAGAATCTCAGGGGTGCTCCTTCCAGATGCACATATAAGGAAGACAAAACCAAACTTTTGCCTGTAACGAAGATTCCAGTCAAACAGCTCCTGTACAGTAAAAAGGCCCAAAATTCTCTTAAAAGTGGTGTAAAAATGCCATTTGTGCTGTGGTATTTTTGTTCCAATGTTGAAGATAATAACAAAGTAATCATAGAGTTAGCCAATTTATTTGATAAATTCATATGCTTTCTGTAACAAGCAGGTATGCTTTATATACCCATGGCTGTTAAAACCAATTTCCACCCAGAAAAATACTTTCCCAAAAGGCATAGTTGGGTGTTTAAGGAAACACAGAAATTGCAACTACTGAAATTGTAGAATACCTTCAAGGTAGAATCAGTGGCGGTGGCTAAAGCTGTTGACTGCTCACCCTTACTCCACCTGTAAAAGAGATTTTCTATGATAAATTAGAATGCTGAAAATGTAGCTCAAAACGTAAAGATGAAGTATTTATACCTCTTGTCAATTATTATTAGGTAGGCGAGGCAAGCTAGTGGTCCTATCAATGCTGTATTATTGAATAAAACAACCTAGAGTCATCCATATTTTAGCAGAATCTAGATAGAAGAAGAATCCTAAAACAACTCTTGAAGACTCGAGGCTGATAGGGTAATGAACTTAAGCAAGTGAAAACTTAGGTAAAGTTGAATTGCAGAATCCTCAGTCACTGCAACTATTGTCTTGTTCTAACACCGTGAAGCTATAAGTCAAGTCATAAAACATACATTGGTATGTTTTTATATGGATCATGAGCTATTAATACCATTTAAAAAAAAAAAAACTTTTTGCAGTAGCCCATAAACGGATTCAAATTGTAGAAAAAACATACGAAATCACATTATTACTGAAAAGACAAATCTTGAGTTTTGTAGCTAACATCAGAGAGCCATCTATGTAACAGCTGTATCATATTTACCAGAATCAAGAATTTATAACCAAGCAGGACCAATGATACAAATTTGCAAAAAATGATATGCTAGTGATCATATTCGAATCCCACCAAACTTAATCACCGAGGGAGCAATTATAAACCAATATTCACTCACAAAGTTTGAGACTTACTGAGCACTAGTGGGGCTTTTGTTCTTTTCTGCGGAGGTTTTACCAATTTGTGGATGAGCTGCAAAAGCTTCCAGCCATCTGGTAATATCCACCTAAAGAGATTAAAATTATCAAACCAAAACCTCATAAAGGCAGAAAGAAAATTAAATTACTATTCTATGAAAGCTTCATGTATAAAGAGAGCGAACCTTGTTGAACCAGATATCCCTTGCAGCATCAACAGCTTGATTTCTGCAAATTACAGATCCCTAGTTCCCATCCCAAAACAAACTCTTAAGATTCAGTTTGCAAACAGAGACTATACTAAACCCTTGAAGACCTGATTATCTCCAACAAGATTTTGATTTGGCTTTCCCTGGTACAATGCGTTCATTCAAATATCAAGTAGAAAAAATTAGGAATTAGATAAAAAACTTAAAAAGAATATTAATGATCGTTAAGAATAGAAACAAACCAAAACTGTCATTGGCACCCGGTAAGTTGTTGTCTTGTACTCTTGGATCACTTGGCGAATCTGGGAATGCGTCCTCCTGAAAAGACCAAGACAACTTTCAAAAGGCATGTCTGTTATTACCCTTAACTAAAAGAACACCAGCATGTATCTAAATATCTCCTTTCTCTTTATGTTAAAAAAAAAACAAAAGACTAAATATCTCGCAATAATAGAACAAGATAAATAAGATATGTAGATATTAGAAAACACAAGGAATGTAAATATTGCTTCTAATTAATTAGTAGGCTTCAATCAACTTTCTATCACAAGACTGGACACCCAGAATAAAATCACTTTATCTCCCTCAAAATGTAAAGCAACACCTTTGAGAGAAATAATGTTGCAAATCGAACTTACGATGCATAAAAGATAGTGGGTACCAACTTTTTCTTCTTATTTTTGCCATTTGTGCCAGCGGGAGCCCCCTTTTCCACATTACCTTATAAAAGAATATAGAGAGATATCATGTCTCAGATACTGACAAGAAAACAAAACGAAGCCCGACACAAATTCTTCGTTCTGAAAGATAATTAGTAGAATACCAGATGAGGGCTGTGATTCCGAAACCAACCCTCCACCACAATTAACTGGATCAATAATTAATCCACAAATAATTCATTAAACTAACCTACAAACACCGTGACAGCGACGAGATGGCAGGTTTTGGGTTCCGGCAGCAGGGACGAGCTCGACGGCAGCAGCGACGCGACGAGATCGACGGGCAGCGGCAGCAGAGACACGACGAGATCGACGGGCAGAGGCAGCAGCGACGCGACAGTGAGTGGCTAGACAGAGAACAGAGGTGAGGAAGAAAAGAGGGGAAATGAGGGAGAAACGAAAATTAGAGAATAGGCTCATTTTTAATTTATCCGCCTATTTTTATTATTTTAATACTTTTTAAAATAATAAATCACATTTCCGTCGGGATTACGTCGCCAATATTTATTAATTTTTAAAAATTTTAACTTTCCGTCGGTAATCCGTCGATAATGTTTATTAATTTTAAAAATAATTAATCACAATTCCGTCGAAAATCCGTTGGGAATATTTATTAATTTTTAAAATAATAAAATCACATTTCCGTCGAGAATCCGTCGCCAATATGCATTAAAAATAATTAATCTCATTTCCGTCGGGAATCCGTCGCCAATATTTATTACTTTTTAAAATAATAAATCACATTTCCGTCGGGAATACGTCGCCAATGTTTATTAATTTTTAAAAATTTTAATTTTCCGTCGGTAATCCGTCGATAATGTTTATTAATTTTAAAAATAATTAATCACAATTTCGTCGAAAATCCGTTGGGAATATTTATTAATTTTTAAAATAATAAAATCACATTTCCGTCGAGAATCCGTCGCCAATATGCATTAAAAATAATTAATCTCATTTCCGTCGCCAATATTTATTACTTTTTAAAATAATAAATCACATTTCCGTCGGGAATACGTCACCAATGTTTATTAATTTTTAAAAATTTTAACTTTCCGTCGATAATCCGTCGATAATGTTTATTAATTTTAAAAATAATTAATCACAATTCCGTCGAAAATCCGTTGGGAATATTTATTAATTTTTAAAATAATAAAATCACATTTCCGTCGAGAATCCGTCGCCAATATGCATTAAAAATAATTAATCTCATTTCCGTCGGGAATCCGTCGCCAATATTTATTAATTTTTAAAAATTTTAACTTTCCGTCGATAATACGTCACCAATATTTATTAATTTTAAAATAATTCAATGTCTGTCTGGAATCCGTCGCGATTCATTATTAATTTTTTAAATAATTAAATTTTCGTAACAAATCGGCCGCCAATATTTATTAATTTTAAAAATAATTAAATTTCCATTGGGAATCTGTTTGTGATACAGACAGATTTAAGACTCAAAATAATCCTTTCCAAAAAAAATTTTAAACAAAAACCAATAAACATCCTAAGTTTGATTTTTAAATAAGTTTCTTCTGTGTACATATACACACTTTTAGATTATAAATTTGATTAAAATTATATTTACATGTTATACACATTATATTTTATCGATATCTTGTTTTTCGATGTATTCATTACATTTATCATCATTAATTGAGGTTAAAATATGCATATAAATAGAAATGTTTACTAACTTGATACCGGAATGTTAACATAATAAAAACAATAAGCTAAAGTAGTTAATATAATCGTAAGAGATTTATGATCAATTATTTCGCAAGATATATATCTACTAAATGAATCATTTATTTTCACAAAAATAATCGTTGTCTTCAAATTATACGAAAAATCCAAATGGATAACGCTCTTGCGCTCCATTTTGAAATTTCTATATATAATCGAATTTATAATTTTTTCAATTTAATAGAATATAAATCAAATAAATGAGGATTACAAATCAGGAAAATGAACAATATAAAGAGCATAATTACTTTAGTTATCATACTCAGCTGAATTTTTAATTACTTAATGAATTAAAATTTCAATTTATACAACATCGGTTTTAATCTTACGGTATAAATTATAAAAACTTTTTACAACAGCCATGTTGTCACACACAATTATATATACATATATGATTGTTGTGTGTGTATATATATTGACTCCCTAAAATACTACCTAACTAATCAATTAATAAATCTCGAATACTTATACTGTTAATATTTAGGACAGTTTCAATTTTAAAGAACATAAGTTAAATAAATGAGGATTTCAAATCAATCATCAAAGATTTTTGAGAGCATAATGACGTTAGTTATGACTTTTGATGCTCATTTGAATTCTTTATCATTTGGCAAATTAAAATTTCATATTCTATAACGTCAATTTCAATTTTATGGTATATGTTATAAATATTTTTTATAATAGTCATGTTGTCACACACAATCATATATACATATTGTATATACCAAATTAATTAATAAACTTTGAAACTTATATTTTTAACTAGAATTTGTTTTTAAATGTTATAAGCCTAAATTGAGGTATTCATAAACTAACTGTATACGAAATAATAAAAAACTACAATTATTTAGATTAGAGGGAAAAGCTGAGGAAAAAAATATTTGTATTGGAGACGGATTACAGACGGATTTGCTACTAAATATTTTTCATTTTTCACAATTTTTTTTAAAAAATAAAAATGCAACATCCGTCGGCAATCGGTCTTTGATTATCAACTAATTATAGACGGAAATTGGACGAACATGACAAAAAAAATTAAAATTTTTTTAATTAATTTCCGTCGGAAATCCGTCGCTAAATTGTGACGAATTACTTACGGATATTTTTAATTTTTTTTCCTAACTAATATATATTACATTTTAAATTTCAGTCGGAAATGCGTGGAAAATCTACCAACTAATTATCAACTAACACGTTTTAGTCGGAAAGTGGTAGAAAAATAGCAACTGATTTTAGACGACCGGTCAAACGTACTTTCCGTCAGTATTCTGTCTAAGATCCGTCTCAAATTTCAGACTGAAATATCCGTCGGGAAATTGAGTTGAAAAAATGTGATTTTCCTGTAGTGTATGCATCCACATAAAGCTCCTAGTCCTGATGATTTACATGTATATAATGATCAACAACTTTGGCCCTTTATTGGTAAGGAGGTGGAGACTTTTGTGCTTGATGTGTTGAATAATGAGTTATATTTTTCATCCATTAATCATACAAACATTGTGTTGATTCCCAAAATCCATCAAGCTAAAAAATGGTCTCAATTCTGGCCTACCTTTGTAATGCGCTTTATAAGATTATTTCAAAAGTCCTTGTAAATAGATTGAAAAATGTTTTGAGCTCTATCATTGATCCTTCTCAGAGTGTTTCTCTATCTAATCGGCTTATTACTGATAATGCTATGGTTGCTTTTGAGATTTTTCATGATTTTCATCATTCTAAGACTAACCAACAAAATGTTTTTGCTCTTAAACTTGATATGAGTAAGGCATTTGATCATGTGGAATGGTCTTATCTTGAGAGCATAATGACGTGCATGTTTTTTCCTACCCATTTTATAAGCCTTGTTATGAAATGATTATATTTTGTTAGTTATTAAGTGGTTATTAATTGTTATCCTTCAAAATCATTTTTTCCCACTAGAGGAATTCGCCAAGGTGATCCTTTGTCTCCATATTTGTTCTTGCTTTGTGTTAAAGGATTTTCATCTCTTCTAAGACTTGCAAAACGTAACAATCTTTTAAGTGGTTATCAATTTCGTAGTGGCCCATCCATTTCCCATTTACTATTTGCGGATGACTCTCTCTTATTTGACAAAGCAGATAATGCTCAATTAGCTAAGTTTCAGGATATCCTTCCTCTTTATGAAGCTTGTTCTGGGCAGATGATTAATAGAGATAAATCCCATCTATATTTTCCTTCTGGTATGCCATCTAAAATTCAACATCATGTTTGTTCTACTCTTAAAATTCCTTTGGGAAATGGTGCAGGAAAATATTTGGGTTTGCCTTTTCTTATTGGCAAATCAAAATACAAGATTTTCCATTATATTAAAATTGCATTTGGAAAAAGCTCAATGGATTTAAAGAGAAATTTCGTTCTCTTGCAGCTCAGGAAGTTCTTATTAAATCTGTTGCACAATCAATTCCTATCTATGTTATGAGTTGTTTTAAGCTCCTTAAAAGGTGTTTGCAATCTCATGACTAGACATATTCGAAATTTCTGGTGAGGTGCTTCTGATGATCAGTCTAAGATTAATTGGAAATCTTGGCTTTCTCTTTGGCAATCTAAGAGGTATGGTGGAATGAGATTCAGATATATGGAAAACTTTAATTTAGCAATGCTTGCTAAGCAATCTTGGAGATTTTTATAAAACCCTGATTCTCTTGTTGCCCAATGTTTTAAGGCTAAGTATTTTTCTTCATGTTCCATTCTTGAAGCTAAATCTAAAATAGGATGTTCTTTCTTTTAGTGAAGCTTTTTACAAGGGATGGATGCTCTTTTATTGGGTTTAAGATGGCGAGTTGGTAATAGTGTTAAAGTTCGGATATGGAATGAGCCATGGCTGTCTTCTTCACCATCTTTTAAGCTTTCCCCCCCCCCTTCAACAAATTTTTCTCTTATAACTGAGATTGCTCTGGTATCCATGCTCATTGATTTTGCTAACGGATGTTGGAACCAAACTTTCCTCAATGCTTTGTTTAATGGCTATGAAGTGCAAGAAATTCTTAAGGTTCCATTATGTCCTTCTTGGCCTGACGATTCTTTGATTTGGGATTATACCAATGATGGAAATTTTTCTGTTAAAAGGTGCTATCATATTCTTCTTGATCGTATGCTTTACGATTCAAACAAAAGAGGTCCTTCTCACTCTCACTCACATAATGAATGTGCGTTTTGGAAATCTTCATAGAAGATCAAAGTTCCACCAAAGATATCACATTTTCTTTGGTGTTGTAGCCAAGATATTTTTCTTACAAAACATAATATTAGTAGGCGAATAAAAGATTTCCCTACCACATGTTCACTTTGTGGTTATGCTAATGAGTCTCTTAAACATCTCATAATGGAGTGTCCTTTGGCGAGTCAAGTTTGGATTTCCTGTGCTGTTTATTTTCCATTGCATCAAAAAAACTTCTCCTTCATTCATCTTCTCATAGCTGTTTTGAATATGGAACCACAACGGTGCACTCTTTTTGCAATTATTTTATGGAATTTATGGCTTAATCGATGTAAGGCCAAGTTTCAAAATCAGAGTCATTCTGCTGGGTTTATTCTTCATCAATATCTTAAATTTGCATATGAATATCTGCAGAAGGTTCATGGTTTCTTTTCCAAATCAGATAGAGATACTATTTCAGCAATAGTTTAGTCTAGTGATATCAATAAAATGTTGCAACCTTCAAAGAAAGGGAAATCTTCTTAGGATGTTTCTTATTGATTTTACTTCAGCAAAAATATCTTGTATTAAGTTTAAGACTCCTATTCTATGGGAACCGCCAGTAGCTCCTCATCTTAAGCTTAATGTTGATGCTTTTTGGTCTGATTCTAAATCTATAGGAGGTTTTATTATACGAGATTTTTCTCGTACTTCTCTCCTAGCTGGTTCTCTACAATTGGGATGTCTATCCTCAATGCTTCATTCAGAGTTATGTATCGCTATTAAAGCAATTAAGGTTGCTACCTCATATGGTTTTGGCAATCTTATCATGGAATTTGATAGTCAAATGCTGGTTAATGGAATAAACAATAACAATATGCTATTTTCCCTTTTAGGACATCTTTTTTATTACCTTTCTAGCTATAGGGATGTTAGTTTTCAGGACATTAGATATGATTCTAGAGATACTAATTCTTTAGCAGATCATCTAGCTAAGATTGCTCATAAGAGTGATGTTTCTCATGTTTGGCAATCACCTATTCCCTCTCATGTATTAATTTGAGTTAATATATCATTTCTTTTCAAAAAAAAAAGAAAAAGGAATAGGGACAGTAGAATATACAATAAACAGTTTATATCTGATAAAATCTGAATGAATTTAATTTATGAAGATTGAATCTATATATTGAAACAATTGTTAACCTTTTAAGTTACCCATGTAATTTATGAAAATTGAATTTATGTAAATATTTTTAGTTTTGTTATGTTATAACATGTATATGAGAAAACATTGCAGTTAGCAACTTTTGTTTTCGTTTCAACCTTTTCCATCTATAACATTATTTTAAAGACATTATGGATATAAAACACACATTTGAAGTCTAATGTGAGAACCCTGTATATACTCTCTTTAATAATTAAATATCCATATTTGATTTATTTTAAAAATTAAAACGAGTTTTTGATGAAGTTACTATATTATATTTATTATTAATTTGGTTAATCATAGAATCATTAATTAGTAAAATATAACTTTTTAAAATTTATAAATTAATTAATAAAAATTTAGATAAAGATTTTAAAATAAATATTATTTTAAAAATTTATATATTTTTTTAAAAATAAATATTTAATTTTAAATATTTCAATAATAAAAATATGTATATTTAACTTCCAATAAATAATAAAGAGGGGAGGATATGAAATCTATAAGAGGAAAGTTTACAGCATATGATGGAAAATTCGTGTATGCCATTGAAGATCAATAAATCTATAAAAGGAAATTTTACAGCATATGCCCGAAAAATCGTGTACTAGAACATTAACCAATAAAGTTATATAGAAAAAGGACATTAACCAATAAAGGTAGGATGCAAAGTGCCTGCGGCATTCCACTTTGGAAGACAATTAGAATTTCTCAACACATGATGACTTTATTAACTTTAGGGGACCTTAACTTCTGATACTTTCGAGCGTATTTATGGATAAATAGAAAAGTAGTTCAGTTGCCAAAGGAATCGCATTCCCCTTTCAAATTAATAAACGAAGTCAGAGTCTTGAAGGAAGACATTTGTAGACATTGAATAAATATTGTCCCCAGCAAATTAATAATTGAAATTTTAATTTAGTCATAAGATAAATGTTAAATAAATAAATAATAAACTTTAAAAGTTATCTTCAATACATAATATCAAACTATTATCAAACTATTTACGTGTCATTTATTAATTGGTGAATATATTAATAAATGAGATATATTTATACATCCCAAACTATTTTAGATACTTACGATTCTATCGTTTTTCATTTCTTTTATCCATTTTTATCCTAAAACTATTTTAAATTCTCAAGATTAATCTTTTTTCATTTTTTTAATCCGATTTTATACTCAAACTATTTTTGAGTCATAACTTTAGTTCTTCTAACTAAAATCTTATCAAAATTTGGCAAAATCACATATACATATATTTATTTATTTATTGATGAAGGGTTTAAAAAGATATTTCAAGAACTAATTTCAAGTGACAACCCATTTTCTTCTATCACATTTCTTCTTTCTCATTTATTCTTCCTAATTCTTCCTAGTCGAAAGATGGAGCTTGGAATTGTTTCACTAACACAGTTTGCACATAATTATTGGACACAAAGTCAATTTTATTACTACAACAATGTCATTGTTTCATAGCCGTGATTGGCTTACATTTTCTGAAGCATTGATAAGAAATTAATAGGTAAAGCTATCAAAAGAAATGAGTTGACACAGGTTGTCAATGCATTTCTTTTCAAATCTAAAATTTTGAGTGCATTTAAATTAAGCAATCGAGAGGGAATTTCTCAAGTGATTTCGTTAGATTCAAGTAAGATTTTAGTCATAATGATGAAAGTTGTGACTAAAAAATAGTTTGAAGATAAAATCAGATAAAAAAAAAAGGATGAATCATAAGAACCAAAAATAGTTTTAGGATAAAATTGGATGAAAACAAAGAAATAGGATGTATTATGAGAATAAAAAATAGTTCGGGAATGTAATTTGATAATTTTATTATATTTATGATTATATATTGATTTAATATGTAAAGGAAAATATTAAACGATTATATTATTTTTTATACGGTTATGGAAATGTCATCATGACATGACCTTAAAGACGTGCATTAGAGAAAACAATTGTCTTTTCAATTTTAACATATTTGTGCTTCCAAGGTTCAGAATTTTCTAACATCTATTTATTTTAAAATATGTTTATTATTGTCTTTCCTAAGACTTTCAAACAAAAAAGATCCTAATAATACTACATCGGTCCCAAAACATAAATATTGAAAGAAATTATACATATATTAATGAGGTATTTTAGTATCTAAAATATTCTATTTTATAGTGTGTGTGCTCTTTTTTTGAACTAAAATTAATTAAGGATAATGTTGAAAACAATTCATAAAATAATGCTAAAAAAATATAAAAAATACTATATATTATATTTGGGGACAAAACTTACTTCCAACGTATTATATTTTGAGGTGTATATCATCTCTTTGGCTTAAGGCCCTAAATACCCTTAAACGGCTTGGTAAATGTAAGCCTCCATGGTTTGTATGCACATTAAAGGTCTTTCATGAGCCTACTGTTCATAGTATTAACATTGTATGAGTTTGTATTTACGATATTTTGAACAATTTTGAGGATTTAAGTTTTAAATAGAATATCTTGAATTGATATCACTTTACAATAAAGTATTAATTATAATATTACTTTAGTGGAAAAATAGATGTGAAGATCTTTTCCTTTTCCGTATAAGAACGTATGAATGCTTTGAGAGGTATAGCGAAAGTAGAAATAGTGCCATTTAGGACTTTTGTTGTCAAACTGAAACCATAGGTCTTTTGTTGTCAAACTGAAACTTAGATGAATTCTATGAGGCTGTATCAGTGTAACCACAAAATTTAATTCTCGGATTCACATCCCATGTGTGAAATCAGAAGCGTTTCTGATCAAGAGTGCTACAAGGATTACTTCATGTAGATTTTCATGTGCAAGAACTAATACAAATAGAAGAGTAACTATATATCAGGTTTTCAGTTTAAAAAGACAGGAGATTTTGAAGTTCTTTCTTGGAAAAAAGAAAAGTTGCAATAGTCTTATGGGTAGCCATATGGGTTCTGAATTTGGACATATCCCAAAATCACTTGCCCTTGTTATTCCAAGCCTTGGTAGAAGAACCGGACGATGGAACAACAGTTGGGTGGATGGCTTTCTTGAGCATCTTGAAGAACCCCTTACCAGAATTAGAGTAACTTTTGGAATCATGGACTTCTCGTCCAGCTCTTGTAGCATTCTCCTCTTTCTTCCGCTTCTTCTTGTAGAGCTCTTTCATTGCATAAACTTCGGGAATATCAGAAGAAATAAACATTGGTCCGAAGCAAACAAGAAAGCTGTAAACTAGAAATCTGAGGTGTGGTGGAGAAGGCACTGAATATATATAAGGATTTGACCGGCAGGCAAGTTAGACTTTCAGAAGTTTTGGCCTATCTTTGTGTGGAATGATGCAGTAGTTGTTTATACTTCGGAAAACAAGAAGAAACTGGAGTTTTATTGCAGGACGTTTGGGAACTTTTTGATTGGAAGCCTCCTTGAAGAAGAACAAAACGGGAGAAGAGGGTTCATAGTGTGGTGAAAAAGCACCCTTTGGGAGCTTTATATCCATGTTCTGCTTTTATGGTTCACCAAATACGATTTTTATTGTACTCATCATAAAGGGATGCCACGGATTTATGAGATGCAACCGAGGCGGTTTGAGCTGGGTCTTGTGCAGTGGCGGATCTAAAATTTTTTTATAGTGATGTTCATATATAAAGAGAAACAACGATAATAATAGCATAATTATTAATTAAAAAAGTTTACAATTGTCTCTATGACTACTCATGTCTTGAAAATAATATATGATCGCATAATTAGTAATATTATCAAATACATATTTTTCAATATACGTGACTAAACAATTATTCAATCATTCATCTCACATTTTATTCTACAAATCACTTTTTATAAGTTTCATTGCATAAAATGCTCGCTCCATGCCAACTTCTTAAACAAATACACAAATGAAAAAATAACATTTATTTTTGTCTCAATCATAATTTTCGAAAGATCTCCTATTTCATTCAAATTACCAAACCTTTCATCTTCACGGACATATAATTTCCAAGCTGATTTTTAATTGCCACAAGCTCAAGACTAGAAAATTCACATGGCTAAAATTCAACCATTCTCAACAATTTTTGCTCATCAAATGCACTAAATGCATTACGTGGACTCAAGCAAGCAATACAAGCAATTCAGTATTCATTTCATTAAAACAAGTATTAAACTCCTGAAGTTGCATATTTATGACACCATAAAATAAAAGCACCTGATAATGATGCAAATTACTCATTGAGAATTTTTGTGACGACTTTGTTTAAAATATACTTCCTCAAATTCAGAATTTGAATCTCATACTTGTTGCAGAATGAAGACACATCATTTAGCAAAATGTTTCATTCATCATCTCTTGTTTGTTGTAGTCTTATTTTGAAAACTCTTACAAGTGATATAGCATTTACAATATCTTGATCCTTTTTTTGCAAAGCTAAATTCAACTCATTTGTAATTTCCAAAATTATCACCATCAAATGCATACAAAAAACAAAGTCAAAAGATGGAAATACCTTCAAAGGACGATGCGTTTCCGCTCATTGGTCCTGATATGTGCCCTCACTTTCAATATCTTCAAACACATTCAAAATTGAAGAGAACATTGATATGACATTCAGGAGTGATCCATAGTGAGACCCCCAACGAGTATCACTAGGTCTTTTGATACTCATTTCTTTATTCAAACCTCGACCAGTTTGAAGTTCATTAACACTTAATGATTCTTCAATAAATTTTGCTTGTCTTGATGCTTACAAGAAAGTCCAATCACATTTAACAAATGAGTAATCCAATCGAAGAAATCATTAACAACAAAATGATTTTTTGCAACAAATACAAGTGTCAATTGCAATTGGTGAGCAAAACAATGAATATAATGAGTATATTTAGTTTATCTCATAATCAAACTCTTCAAATCATTAAACTCATATCACATGTTACTAGCTCTATCATAACCTTGTCCTCGAATTTGGGATATACTAAGTTTATACTTTGATAGGATTGAACTAAATACATCTTTAAGTGAAGTGGCTGAAGTATCTGAAACATGCATTATACCGATAAATCTCTCCATTACAAATCCCCTTTTATCAACATAATGAAAACTACCACAATTTGCTCTTTACATGAGACATCTCGAGACTCATCAACCAAAATCCCAAAAACATCATCTTCAAGGTCTTCAATTATAGCATTTGTCATTAATTTAGTAGCAACATTAACAATATCTTTTTGAATTGAAGGAGCCATCATTCATTGATTACCATGAGCATTCTTTAATTTAACACTGTCAACATTTTCATTTAAAAGTTCAAGAAAATTACCTCTATTACTTGAACCTTCATACTCATCATGTCCAGGAAAAGCCAATCCTTCTTGCAACAAAAATCTTACACAATCAACAAAGGATTCAAACACATTTTCTACTCATTCTTAGCATGATCTGTTTGCTTATTAAAAGCATAGTGGACGGATTGAGTTTGCTTTGTCAAACTTTGGTATTTTTTTACTACTAGATTATGTGTTATTTCATCATTTTGAAGATCAAGTCTTTCTTTCTTATTCTAAGACTTGAATAATTCACTTGTAAAAGAATCACAACCACTATGATTTAATTTCATTCTTGAAAAGATAACAACATAAACAAAATATTATTTCCTCTGTTGTACTATATTCTAGCCAACATTTGTACTCATCAAACCAAGCGGGATTAAATCGACACATCCTACCACCAATGTCTCTTGATTGAAAATTATGATGTTGGGGGTGGACAAGGACCCTTTTGGAGGTATACTCTTCTAACCTTATCTCGATCATTGCAGGATTAGCTGGAAGAGCTAAGTCAATTTATCTAGATTGGCTCTTATCATTCAATAATAGTGGATATCCTGAACTTGTAGATTGAGGAGTAGAAGAACCAGGAGATTCAGAAATAGCTTGCTTTTTATAACATCTCAACATAATTCACTAATAAATACATTAGAAAATAAATTATAATAATTGTAACAAACCAAAAAATAATTACATAAATCCACATAACTACTAATAAACTATATAAATAATTATACTTAGGAAAATTTGTGCTATTTAATCAAATTTCTACACCGTTTAATAGTTATTTTTTTAGTTATAAATGTAAACATTGATATTCAAGCACTAGTTAGTATAATTCACTAATAAATAAATTAGAAATAATAAATTACAAGAATTGTAATAAACAACAAATAATTACATAACTTCACTTAACAATTGAGAAACTATATAAATAATTATACTTAGGAAAAATTAAGCTATTTAACCAAATTTCTACACTATTTCATAGTTATTGTTTTGTTTTAAGTGAATAAATTAGTATTCAAGCACTAATCAACATAATTCACTAAAAAAAACAACAAATTATAAGAATTGTAACAAATAACAAAATAATTACATAAATTCAATTAGCAATTGATAAACTATATAAATTATTATACTTAGGCAAAAATGAGCCTTTTAATCAAATTTCTAGTCTATTTGATAGTTCTTTTTAAATTTTAAATATTCAAGAATTAGTCAATATAATTTACTAATAAATAAATTGCAAGCACTAATCAAGAATTACACATCTATAATTTTACAATAAGTCTCTAATTTTCTATTCCAAACCCTAATTAAGAAAAAAAAAAGCAACTTTGAAATTGCAATGAAATTCATTATTTTTGCCCTTAAGTTATATATGCCATCAATTTCAAGTTTTAAAAAATTAATTATCTAAATTAATAAATGATTTTTTTCTCGTTCCTAATTATAAGATGTTTTACATATTTTTAAGAACATTTGACAATTTATTTATAATATTATTATTATTTATCATTATCTCTTTCTTCACTTTGTTCTTATTTTCAAAAAGTGACTTTAATTTATTTTCATCTCTTTCTTATTTTTAGGACAAAATTATTGTACCCTTACTTATTTTCTTTTTGTTTCTAGTACAATAAATACTTTGGAGAGAGATTGAGAAAGCAATTACTTTTTATTCCAAGTACAATAAATAAATGTAAAATAAAAAGTAAAATAATTATTTAATCGATGTGAAATTGCTTGTAAAATCTTATAAAAAAAGAATTACTGAGTATAAAAAATATATTTATTTTTAAAAAATATTTATTTATTTTACTAACAATTTAAAATAAAAATGTGAGCAGTTACCTTTGACGAAGTATATTGTGAGACTTGAATCCCTTAAGTGTACCTTGTAATATTAATAAGTATGTCTACTTTGAAGCCATATTAAATGAGTAATTGAGTAAAATTAGGGATATCAATGGGGTGAAACGGGGCCGGAGTCCCTACTTCCGACCTCATTTCATTTCTAAATAATTGTCTCCGCTCCCGTCCAGACCCCGTTTTAGAACATCTGTTCCCACCCTCAATTCAGCTTCGTTTTGACCCCATTTTGACTCATGTTTGACTCTACTTCAACTTTAATTTTTTTTTAAAAAAAACTATTTCATCATATCACTAAAATAAACTCAATGCATATTTCACCAGAGTAAAATTCAAGTAAATTACAAATATGAAGGCACAAGCTCATTTAAACATGTTTCATATTAAAATTTAAATACTTTTAACTCAATAAATTCAAAGGAAAAAAATAAAACTTTCAAGCTAAAAACTTCAAATACAAAATAATGAAATACAATCACTAATATAAATATAAATAATTTCATTCTTAAAAGTTAATAATATGATTCATAGTTAGTTAAGTATATATTTAATAATATAAACTCATTTAAATCAATATAGTTAATAATCATAGTTACATAGTTTTTTAATGTTCATATATAGTTATATAAATAATAATATAACTATTTTAATTTACATTTTTAATAATATGATTCATAATTAATTAGTCAATAATATAAACTCATTTGAATCCACATAGTTAGTAATATAAACTTATAGTTAGTTAGGTATAATAATTTAAACTCCTTTAATAATATAACTCAATTTATTTTAATTTTTTTAAAGTAATCAAATGGATCAAATGGATTTCTTTTAAAAAAATACTATGAATAAAATAGTATTTTTATTAAAAATAGAACTGAAACCGAAGTTGAGGATTATGAAAGTGAACCCTCTCGGGAATTCAGTGGGTACAAATCAATCTACGACCCTACCCCGCCCCGCTAATCCCCACATTTTATAACTCGCCTCCGCCTTCGCTTCCACTGAAGTCGAGATATTTTGAATTCCAATGGAACAGGTTGAATCGAATCCTCAATGATCTCGTTTCATTGACATTCCTAATTAAAATAAAGATTCCATATGCTATAGTACTATTGTCCAAGATTATTCAGAGCGTTACGGAGCCCGCTCTACACGAGCATCTAGGTATGTGTCACGTGGAGATGCCGATATTGCATCCAAAAGGCCCATGGTGTAACATATACACCATGCCTCTTGCTTCTTTTTTTGAAAAGGACCATGCCACCTGCTAAGCATGTGAAAAATCTTGCATTCCCAGTCTCTTTCTAGCAACCTACGAATCATCAAGATAGATTAAGATTAAATTTAACGTTGATGCAGTTGTCCATCCGCATCTCGAATAAAATTCACATCTCTTTTCTAGTCACTGGGGACTTCTACTTTCCCGATACCTCTTCTTTTCTTCTCCTTTAGGAACCGACATCCTACTTCCCATGCCAGTCTATGGCATCATAAATACCCCGAAAAGAATGAGAATGTAAATTAGCGAACAAATTGAAATGGCTTCTGGAATCTCTGCAGATAATCCTCTAGCTCCTGCCAAACTCGTCCGGTTCATAATATTATTAGTAACATTGGATACTTATATACAAATTAATTGTCTTATTAGTAGAGGTGGATGCATTAAGAGGGGAGTGGGGTTCCATGACTTCACTCTTTTTAAAATTAAAAGATTTATTTGAATTTTTTTTTGAATGTAGAACTATCTTTTTTGTCTGTCATTTTAAAATTTTTTCTGGATATGTCACTATTTATTAGTATAGAAAAGGACTAAAATATTATTTTAAATTAAAAAAATTTAGAAAAATCTTTAAAAAATCAATATAATGCTTGTATAGATCAATAAAGAAGTAGATGGCAAAATTAGAAAATATTTTAAATTGACGAATGTGTTTTAAAGAAAATTTTCTCTAATACAACCACTATCATAACCGGAGGTTCTTTACCGTTGCCGCACCATCACATCAAACCGAACCCAAGGATGAATAGTTTGTGCTTTGCCATTAGTTTACCAATACTGCATTCAAGCTGCCGCTTTTCCTCTTTCGCAATATCATTCCTTTTCTTGAATATTTTAATAATTCTTCTTAATTTGTCTTTTTTATTATACATGGAGTGAGAAGAATGAGAAAATTTAAACTTACGATTTCACCGTGCGATATGAGTAAATATATTTTATCACTGAATTACCTTATAACTTATCATGAAAAATATATATATATATAACTGAGCTGCCTTATAACTTATCCTGATACTAAGATAAAACTAATACTATCACTTCTATTATTCCCTCCCCATATATTCCACATCTTGCAATTATAGGTATATGTAAATAAGTGAAATTCAATTCACCAAATGATTTGATCAATAAACAACATTATTATAATAAAAATCGTTCTATAAGAGGGAAGTTATAAGAATTTATATCGTGCCCTTATAAAAGCGTTATGTATTTATTTTTAGATGTCATGAAAAGCACTCTAAAGATGGCAACGGCAACCTCAATACTTATTTTAGTCGTTTATTTAAGATAACTAATCTTCACCACTTTAATATAAATTTTAAAAAAATTACTTCAATTATTTGTTGGACGTCTTTTTCATTCTAGAAATATGAAATGCATTTGAAAAAAGGTCCAAAATATTTTACTCACAAGCATTATAAAAATATCCCCATAAAAAGAAAGTAAAAAATATAAATTTAATCAAATACAAAAAGAACTAAACACAAACGAGAAAGATAGTTAAAAGAAAATTGAGATGAAATTTTCATGTATTATTACATAAACACTGTTCACGGCATAATAACCCACAGTCATATATCATATTCCTACTTTTAAAGAAAAATGCTTGACATCTTAAATTTAAAATACTTTATTATTCTTTGTTTTAGAAGAATTAGATAGTTAACTTTGAATTAATTTCGACAAGTATAACTTTATTGACGTCTCACCCACTGGCGAAGCCACGAAGGAATCAGGGGAGACTTGAGCCCCCATTGGGAAATATCATTTCACCAATTAGTTAATTAATTTGTGTACTTGCACCTCTAAATTTTATACTTAAAGCCTTTACTCATTTTTTAAAAAAACATTTACACTAAAATTTCAAAAATGGCCCCAGTGAGCTGAGTCCGTGGCTCTGCGCTTGATCTCACCTATAATCTAAAATTTTGCCGTTCCACCTATAATTTAGAGATCATTGGTTCGATCTCAAATCTTAGCGACGAAGTGTATATTAGATGAGGTGTCAATTCTTACATCATGTGCTAGCTAGGACCATCCAGAAGTGCTTGTGTAGTTAAACTTTTATTATGTGTATCTATCACCTAGCTATATTATATCTTCTTATCTTTTAATTAATTCAAGGAGAAATGAATAATGTGAATTTCTGCCAAACATTTTTGCAGAGAAAAAGTAAATATTTGGATTGAGTTTTGAAAGTGTTTTTTTGTTTTGTTTTCAAATGAAGTTATGTTTGGATTAGAATTTTTTTTTATTGGGAATTAAAAGTTGATTTCTATATTTTGAGTCTCACATAATTGATAATAATATAAAATATATAAAATATAATTAATAAATTGTTTTAGATTGTAATTTTAATTAAAAAGTAATATAAAAAATATTATTTATATGATTGAGTGGACTCATGTTTAGAGTTAGAAAAAATAATTTTAAAATATGTTTTTATAAGGAAGGTAAAAAACTGTTTTGAACTCCAGCCCAAATATAACATAACATTAGCATATTCTTTCCTTTAAAAATATTTATGCATGTTTAGATAGAAGTTTTTAGGAAGAATTTCATTTTAATTCATGTTTTGAAAAATGTAAATATTAAAATGTTTATTTGAGTAATTTAATGAATAATATTTTTAAAAAATCTTAGGTATATTAATATAAATAACTTAATAATATTATTTTAAAAAATAAAATTAATAATATTGAGAACATGAAGAGAAAAATAAGATTGAGAAAATTATGAATTTCATTGAGTTTACTTCAAAGAGATTTTCAAATCACCTTCACTACCATGGTGTAGGCGAGGGATAATTCTTTGTTCCATAATTTTGGGCTATTTTCAACTAGTCAATCAAAAATTACTAGTACCACATTTGAATTTTATTCTTTTAAATTACTTCATTCTGAAATGCTTCGAGAATTTGAATATAACTAATCTAAACACATAGCTAAGATCTTTTAAGTAACCTTATAAACACAAATAAAACATGTCTTGAGACTCGAAATATTATGTGCCTCGAAAAAATTTAATTACGTTATTTAATCTTTCTTCTCAAAACTCTATGAATAATGATAGGATATCAAATACGAAGAGGAACTGGTAGTCTAAGCATCCCATTTTTGGAATGACAAATGACCGATCATGACCATCTGTTAGTTATTTAGCCAAAGAATAATAGGGAGTTGATGGGTATGTGTCCATGAAGGGATTAATTAGGCTAAGGTCTCTTGGACATGGTGTTGAGGAGTATGATGATGATGAGGTTTAGGGTTTGGTAAAGTTATTTTAGATTTGAACAATAATCCGAAAAGAGAAGAGGGTTAATTATCTCTTGTAATGCGTAATAACAATTTTTTCCTAAAAAAATAGACACATAACAAAAATACTTACGAGATATAAAAAGGTTTTAAAAGTAAAGAGAGATCAAAATGGCAAAAAACATAAAGATAAGTGACTAATTTGCCCTATACCAAATGATAAAAGTATAGGGTTGAAATCACCAAACATAAAAAGAATAGAGGACTAAAGTCACCGGGAATCAAAAGTTTGGGACTGAATTTATGACTAAAGCTACAATAATAAAAAAAGTTTAAATTCACCAATGTTTCAAAATTAGCTACAGTAAAATGACGGTTTTGCCTCTCATAAACTCAATATCAACTTTGATCAGTGTTTGACTTATCAGAATAAGGGAAAAGGATCCTACACACCAAAAATGAAAAACAATTAGGACAAAAAAGAAAAAGAAAAAGATAAAAAGGGACCTTAGTCATCAAAACAAAAAATGTTGGAACTAAAATCAACAATTTTCCTTTTCTATTATTTTAATGGAAATTTTAAAAAAATAGGGTTAATATAGAATTTAACAAAATATTTTGATTAAAATGAAATTAATTAATATATTTTGGAATCAAAATATAATTTTATAAATATTTATAAAATAAGATTCATTGAGTATTGACTTTTGATAAAAACTGATGGTTATTTAATTTGAAGAATATTCAATAAAGATTTTTTGAAAGGCAAGAGGAAAGATTATAAATAAAAATCACTCATACAATCTGTCCATGGAAAATATGACATGAATTTTCTTTATTTTTCTTATGACAATATCGTGAAAGAAAAGGCAGAAATATATTCCCGTCAATGTCAAAGATTTTTATTATTATACATAAAATTTATAAAATTAAATGCACATCCTATTAAAATAAGTATACGTTTGACATAAAATTTTATTAATAAATTTTAATTTAAATGGTTTATTTTTTGTGAATAATTTAAATAATTTACATTACACTAACTTATGTCATTCTACCATTAACCACATTATAATAAATTTCTCAAGAGTTAAATTCTTTTTAATTGTTGAATGAGAGTTAAATAGAAATGCTTAATTATAAATAAAAGTCCTATTAAAAACATATTTAGGTTATTGTAGATATTTCATTTTCCTATTTTACTGCTAGAGAATATACGGAAAGTATTCCAAACTATAACATAAGACGAATGCATCCCGACACATTAACGAATCACTTTGGACAAGTTACATCGGATTAGTCCACGAGCTGAGGATTATATTGTTTGGTAGTTAGGTCGATGACAGATTTTTTTGACATGACTACATGATGTTATCAGTTGATGCCATCTATCCCTACAAGTCGGCGTGATAGAGTGTTAGAGAGCCCTCCACTGTTCGAACTCCATATCAACTATTCTAAGGACCATCTATCCCTACAAGTATCTATTTCTTTTGCTGGAGACTATGTTGCAGTTTGATCCCAGTAGAGACATTTATCAAAAATCGTATTCGAATCCACTTGGTATTTAGATGTTATTGTTATCATTTAAAGGAGGCATTACATCAAGTGTTTATCGGCAACCCGATTGCCGCTTAGGGATGAGCTCACTTTTACTTTATTTTACAAGTACCTATCTGTCAACGGGACGAGATACACTACTGTTTCTTTCATTGGATTTTATCAGAGTGGCACATTTCTAGGGTTCATATCCGCAAGATTGTGTTTTTGCTTATCTTTTGGTTCATCTAGACAAAAAGAAATGATATGAAACACAAGAGCTTTACTATGGAGCCTCGGTGGATCATTTGATGAGTTTACAGGAATATTTCCTTTATTCAGATAAGACGCGTGTTCAGGCACAGCCACTGATATGTAGACATAGATTTCGCTCTACTTATTGGAGTCACTTTATCTACTGTCTATCTTAGTTTCTTGGTACAGACCATCTGTAAGATCCTACAAGGTGAATTGATGTACTCATAAATTAACTTATTTTTACGCTATTTAATGACTATATTTTGTTTAAAAATCAGTTAATTGTGTTATTTAAAAGATATATTTCACATTTTCTTTCTATTCTTTGTTATATGTTTTTTAGTGTATTTTAATTCACTTTGGAGATAAAAAAAAGAAAAAGAAGTATTGGAGAAGTATAAAAAAAATCCACATCAGCAGATGACGTGGCTTCTTCTGGTTGTGCCACGTCAACTAGCAAGTTGGCAGAAGAAGCCATGTCAACTAGCTGGTTGTACCACATCACGTGAACCAGGTGACGACATGTGGCAGAAGAAGCACACGTCAACATCGCCCAAAACACCTTCGTTTTGGCCGAATAAAAATAAATCAAAGGCTGGGAATGCATTTGCGTGATGCATTCTCATGCTAACTCTAGCGCGCCAAGTGTTGCTTTCAAAAGGTGCGATGCGACTCAATGAGGATGCAACTCATGGCGCCACCTAGGAAAGTCCGGCCACTAGCCTCAATTTCAAGGATTGTGGACACAAAATGATCATTTTGCTTCTCGTTTTTGTACTTATTAATAGATAACTTGTTTTTATCATTTCTTCACAAATTTAACTCCAATATTTTACATTTCTTTTTTAATTTATAGGCACAAAACGCAGAGAAAAACAATATCTTGAAATTTTGGTTGGTGGTCGAATTAATCACCAGCACTACATGTCAGCCTTTGGTTGGTTGGTGGCACAACTTCTGGAAAGCACCACTTGGCGCGCCTGACTTCTAGTGAGAACGTATTCTGAAATTGTCGCTTCAGTTTTTTTTGTTTTTCCTTTTTCTCTTGATCAAAACGAAGTCATTTGAAGCCTACCACAACAATAACAAAAATCATCCAAACGCTACTACTTCACTACTACCCATGATCTCAACCTATCCTTTCTGTCAATTAAAAAACCAGATTTGAGAGGTAATTTGATGTCAATGCCCACCTGAAATGTGAATTTTGGATTTCGGATCTTTGAAGGATTAGATTATAATATTCTGTTCCACCGGAGAGGAGTTGTTCCCAAGCCCCCAAGCTGCTGTCAAAATGCCGGACATGATTTTGAAGTTTATACATTTGGGGGTTAGGGCATTAGCTACCATATTAAACACTTCATTAATTGCAAGAGTATCTCCATTGTCTTGCATTTGAAAAGTCTCTGAAAAAAACAAACTATAACCAGAAAAAGTACCAGGGGTGTGGGGGCAAGATGAAAAGAATGGACAAAAGCATATGGAGAAGATAAAGGAAACGCAGGAAAGGACAAGAAAGAAAGAAAATGAAAAGGAACAAGGTAACTGTTCAAAGATGAACCTCTAAGAAAGATAAGGGAGAGAAAGAGGTTAAAAAACAAGCTTTATTAATGAAAGTCAAAAGGAGAAATAGTCGCTAGGTCAAGTTGCTTGCCCAAAGCACTGAAAAAAAAACAGAGATAGATAAGGTAGACAAAGCAACACACCTGGACAAGAAATAAGTGGAACGTTGGGTAAATAATGTCCAGTGTATTTAGTTAGGTTTTAATCTTTTTTATTTTTGGGTCCTTAATAAATATTTCATCCGTCCAATTTGATAGATTTTTTTTTTGTCTTATATGCTTGTTTCAAGATAATATATTTCTTGGTTAACTAAAATAGTTGTAGTTAAAGTGAGAGTATTAAGTATACTTTGAATAATAATCGGTGAGTAGATTGTTGAAAAAATACATTTAATTAATGAGAAGATACTTTCTCAATAATTTATTAGTCTTTCTAATGATATTAAATGGGTATTTTAAGAATATTATATAAAAAATACGAATTTTCAACAACATTAATTATGTTTTCTTAATCAGTGTGAAAAACTAAACAAGTGTATCAAGATGGAACGGATTGAGTAAACTTTTTTATTTGGACTTTAAAATCAATGTTTTAAATTTGGATATATATATATATATATATATATATATATATATTATGAGGGTCCATTTTTAAAGCCTAAATGATTTGACAATATTATATTAAAAAATAAATGGTTGAATTATTGAATTGTAAGTATTTGAATAGTTTTTTGTCTAAAATTGCAAGATGTATAATATCTAAATAAAGTTTTAAATAATGCAATAAATTTTTAGAATATGTTTCTTTTTTCTTTTTTCTTTTTTATATTCAAATTTATTGTTTGATATATTGAGATGTTTTGAATTTTTTTTATGTTTGTTTGTTTGTTTTTTGAAAAGCAGAAAAGTATTATTAATAAAGAACATAAGTACCACAACAAAAAAAAGAACAAGAGTTCCATGACCAAAAGTACAAAGAAACTAAGCCATAACCATCCACACTAGCAGGATATCATACAAAATAGAGATACAAAAAGAAAGAACCATGTTGGGCATATTCTAAGAGACGATTTCGACTTGGCAGTAACAAAAGAGGGTAGTCTAACTAAATCCATGAAGCTTTGAGCTTGATCAGACAACTTAGCAGAGCTCCACAGAATAAATATTTATTTCAATGCTTGCCAAACAGGGACCTCAACCTTTGGTGGTGCCCAAACCAAGTTCCATACTCTTGAGGCTTCATACCCATGACTAATCACTTCCTTATAGTAAGAGGAAGTGGTGAAAACACTATTTGGGATGAACTTCCAAATCACTTTATCCTTCAACTCTCTCTACCAGGGGTAAATTCATGAATTAGCTGCATAAAACACTCAATTTTTTCTCAACTTTCCAATCAAATACTCGCCTCCTTAGGTCCACTTTCCATGTCCGTCTATCAGCTGTCTAAAACCTAAAATCCGCAACAACTCCAATTTTATTGGATGCAAGTGTGTAAATACGGGGGAAGGCATATTTGAGCAAGATATAATTAACCCATTTATCACCCTAAAACCTTGTCCTAGTACTATCTCATAAACTCGTGATTAGGCCAGAAGACAACTCTTCCTCTCCCAATCTTACCTGAGCCGAAACTGCCGTACGTACAAAATTTCATAAAGGTGGCACTTTTCTAAACGTAAATTTTTCTGGAATTAACAAACTAGAATCCCAACTATATTTTTCATCAATCACTTTTTTCCAAAATGAATCTGAAGAGTTTGTCTCCGCCAAATCCAATTGCACAATAAGGCATTATTACTAGGGTAAAAAGCTCTGGTTGTCCATAAACTTTCAGAAATGCTAGTTTTTGTCCACGAACTAATTTTTGCCAAAATCTGGTTCTCAATTGTCTAAAACTTATCGACGAACTCCCTTCCATCCAATTTCGTCATTAAATACAAAAAAGAATGTCTTTAGATTAGGCGTAATCTCGTCATTAACTTCATTATACACTTTATTGTAATAAATCATAATTGAGGGTGTTTTTTCAATTAAGGGTTTCACACTTTTTTTTTATTTTTAATTTTAATTGCTCTTCTTTTTCATCCTTCTTCGTATGGAAGTTGTCGCCACTACCATTGTCAGTTCTAACTATCACCGTCGCCACTTCCAACCACGGCCGCTTAACTTGAGTTGGTGACCACACTTGCACTCCCACCAAAGGCCATTTTCACTTAACCATAGGAGTCCAACTATTACCGTGCACCCCTATGGATTTAGCCCGGTTCAAGGATGGGGGCTGAAGTGGTAGGGACAATTGAAGAGTGTGCACTATAGGAATAAGAACGCCTTCCCCATTCGGTTCTTTGTCGTGGAAATTAAGATGATAGTGATAGGCAACACATTTGAAGGCTTCGAGAGTTCCTTCTCTACCAATAGGCATGAATTTTTGGTTGAATCGTCAAGTCCTGTTGTAGTTTGAATAAAATCAATTCAATAGTTGTATAAATTGTAAATAACTGTGTACCTTCCAGTGGATGATGGAATACAGTTTTCATTTCTTCCAAGTACAATTGAAAGGAGTCTACTATCATGTGGGGTAACAGGTCAACCAAGTGAATAGCATGTATATGTACATGAAGCGAATTTGGTCATCTACATGAGGAATGACAGGTATATGTGTACCATCTATAGCACTAATACATCATTTAAAATAAGGTCAATACTCAATACCTACTATCATCTCCAGTTTGGGCTGGAACTTCTTGAAATTTGAAATCTGAAGTTGGTATGACTTTTTTGGCTAAAATAGATAAAGCCTCTAAAACTTCCTCTCATTTTCTTCAGATTTCCCAAGTATATTTTGGACATTACTATTTGTTTCACTATGTCCCCACGTCCAATAAAGCATAGCAACTACTTCTAATTTTGTGACATATTTAGATGGCTATAACTATCTCTTATTCTTTAATAAATCAATAAGTTTTAATACAAAATGTTCCATCCTAACGATATTATAACTTTCGTGTTAATAGTTTCTTGAACCGAATTCCAGTCATAAGTGTAATTGAATTTGTTACCTTGTTTTAGTAAATACTTCATGTAATATGCAATTGCTATTGCGATTGTTTCATTAATTGTTAAGAAAAACTTTACTTATTTCCTTCTTTTTACAACTTCAGCAGGTACTATTCTGTATACAAATTATCAAAACACATGAGTATAAATTAAACATTGAAAAAATGGCATGCTAATAACAATAGCAAATGTCAAATCCTAAGTTAATTGTGTTCTTATATTTTTTCCTGCACCAAATTACAGCTATACATCAACCAATCTAACTTGTCAATTGTATATGACAAAGACAATAACTCTGGATTTGTTTTCTTGAAGCAAATTTATTGCCCAACCAAACTGTTCTTGATTTAGTGTCCTTGCTTCTTTCATAGATTTTAGTACTTATACATTCTGGGATTGAATACTGTCCAATAACAGTAGATGTGGCTTATATTTCAGTAGCTTCATATGAGTTGTGACTTTCTGCAACATTTGCAATTTTGTTTATTGCTTGATTCATGTTTTATGTTGTTCCAACATTTTCTTTTTTTTACCATTTGATATATTTTTCCCCATGTACTCTGGCACTATTCTCTCTCTCTTGCAATCGGTATTTGTTCACCAGTACTCCATTCAATTCATGGCCTTTCTTGAAACAACCCCAATCAGTATATAGCCATTGTTATATATATATATAGATAGACACTCATGGTACTTATCGTGGTCAGGGAGAAAATTGTTTTTGGATGGTCCCATGTTATTGAATTGGGCCAATTACACTTATTGAAATGTGATCATCTTGCCTCTTGTCCCCTTCATGATCATATAGTTTTGATAAGCATGCGTTTGTCTAATTGGCTTAAAAGGTAGGTAAATGCTTGCCATTTGATTAACTTATGAAAATCATGATTAGACCGTTACTTCTTTCAGGCATTTGATCAAATAGCTTTTTCGTAGGCTTTTGATTCCCTAGTTTCGCATAACCAGAAAACATATTATCCAAGAGTATAAAGTTTTGTCACTCATTTTATCGAACACTTCTCGGGCTCCTATATGATCACGGCATTTGGCATACATTTTTTTTTTGTGAAAGGTAGAACACCATAGTTAATCAGAACAAAAGAAAAGCACAAGCACCACCAAAACAACAAAAAAAAAGCATAAGGAATTAAAATACCCATAACAACTAACAAAAGGAAACAATCAATCCCACCACCAAAGCAAAGAATTGAACATATATGCATCAACTAAACACATGAGATATCACCCAATTCAGAGCCAACAGCTAACCACATTAAAACAAAACAAAACAAAGGTCGACTCAACCCACCAAACCAAAACCGCCTCAACAAAAAAGCTACCAAACAAGAGGAAACCAAAACAACCCACCACTAATATTAAGAGTAGAAACACATCTTCACCTGTTATTTATTTTCTCTCTTTCGTTGTTCTTTCTTCAGCTTTCGGCCAGGAAACAGTAGGACGACAAGAAGAATTTGGAGTCGTATGTGAGAAAAACTCTTTAAGGCTTTTGGTTAGAAATGTAATTAGAAAATTCCAACAAGGGCATAAAAGGTAGAAAAAAATTTAAAACATCCTAAAAAACTGACATATTTTAGAAAAGATAAGTAAAAGCTCCTCCCAATAGCTTCTGGCTAAAGGCTTGAAGGAGAAGAGAAGCCGCATATAAGCTCAACCAAACGGTTACTTAATTCTTAATTAAATGATGGTTTCTTGGAAAGATATAAACTTTGTTCGGTAGCCCGTGGGTTATATTCAAAACAAGGGGGGTTTATTACGTTGATACATTTTCACTAGTTGATTAGTAACTCTCTGCACACATTCGACTATTGATGTTTCTTGGTTGGTTTCTTCAACAATTAGACGTCTATAAAATCCTTGCTATGCTTTTAAAAAAAGAAAGAAAGAAAAAAAGACATCAATAATGCATCTTTTTTATGGGAAATTACACGAGGAGATTTATATATTACTCTCTTTATCTCTTTTAATAAGTCATTTGATCAAGGATTACACAAATTAAGGAACTCTCTTTTTTTTCTCTAAGAAACCCCTTTGTTTTTATTTAAACTCTTCAACTACTATTGCATCTTTGTCCAACTATTACTCTTCTTGTTTGATAGAAAAATGAGTATTAGCGGCAATAATATTTGAAAGAAGTAATAAAATATTCTATAGAGTCTAAAATGACTTTATAGGGACAATGTTATTTTGTACTAAATCTGGGATTTTCAGTGGACAACGGTGTTAAACTGATGCTTATGACACTACAGGAAAAACCATTTTTTTCAACGGACATTTCCGTCGGTAATCCGTCTGTGACCACAGTTTTAGACGGATTACCGACCGAATATTCCGTCGGAAATTAGACAGTCGGTAACACCTACGGCCTGAGTAACCCGTCGTTATTTACGACCGAATTTCGACGGCAACGTAAATGACAAGAATTGGTCAACGACAAAAGATTTCGTCTCGGATCAGTCGATCTTACAGACCGCTTTCCGACGGATATTATTAAATTTTTAATTTTTAGCATCATAAAAATAAGTCAATCCGTAGGGAAACTGTCGCAATTATGGAATTTTTTTTTACAAAATTTAAATATTTCCATCGGGAATCCGTTACCAATATTTATTAAATTTAAAAATAATTATACGTCAGTCGGAAATCCGTCGGTAATATATATTAATTTTTAAAATAATTAATTACAATTCCGTCGGGAATCCGTCGGTAATATATATTAATTTTTAAAATAATTAATCACAATTCCGTCGGGAATCCGTTGCCAATATTTATTAAATTTAAAAATAATTATACGTCCGTCGGAAATCCGTCGGTAATATATATTATTTTTTAAAATAATTAATCACAATACCGTCGGGAATCCGTTGCCAATATTTATTAATTTTAAAAATAATTATACGGCCGTCGAAAATCCGTCGGTAATATATATTAATTTTTAAAATAATTAATCACAATTCCGTCGGGAATCCGTTGCCAATATTTATTAATTTTAAAAATAATTATACGTCCGTCGTAAATCCGTCGGTAATATATATTAATTTTTAAAATAATTAATCACAATTCCGTCGGGAATCCGTTGTCAATATAAATTAATTTTCAATAAATAATTACATTTCCGTCGGGAATACGTCGCCAATATCTATTAAGTTATTAAAAACAATTTAATTTTCGTCGGCAATCCGTTGCCAATATAAATTAATTTAATTTCCGTCGGTAATCCGTTGCTAATATTTATTAATTTTTTAAAAAAATTAAATTCCGTAGGGAATCTGTCGAAATTATTATTATGATGAATTAATTTCCGTAGGAAATCTGTCGAAAATTTTAAATTTTTGGATTAGTGAATAAAATCTGTATTAGTGAATAAAACCTGTATTTTGGATTAAAAACATCCAATTAATAATTAAATCTGTAAAATAATATAAATTTAATGAATAATTAAATTGACGTTAATAATGGAATGTACACATACCATAGTCTGTTGTAATTTCTCGCTATTGAATTCGCCCTTACTAGGCCCAGACTGGAATATGTGAGTCTTTTTATACAAATATTTGTATCTAAACTGGGAACCTTCCTTCTTCCGCTACAAAATATTACAAAAGATTAAATAATTATAATCATATAATTAAGCTAAAGTATTTAAATATATGCATTAAAATGACTAACCAAGACTTACCAAACAAACAAAGAAACACATAATAGATAGATCACCAAAAGCCAACTGAGAAGAACCAAGACTTACCAAACAAAGCATTAGCAAGGCTGTTATTTTCCATGTACTCATATACCAACATTAACTGATCACTCTCTACACAACATCCATGGAGCTTAACAAGATTTGGATGTTTCACACAAGAAATCAAGCCAATTTCATTCAAGAATTCTCGATCTCCTTGCCTTGATTTAGCTGAGAGCTGCTTGACTGCAATTACAGTTCCATCTGGCAATAAACCCTGAAACATTATCATCTTAGTCTCCATAAAATATTGTGTATTCGTATTATCATCAAAGCCCAAGCCAGATGAATACCTTGTAAACGGGACCAAAACCACATTCTCCAATTTTGTTTACATTATCAAAGTTTTTCGTAGCGGCTTTAAGTTGTTTCAAAGTAAAGGAAACCATTTGCGGCCCCAGTCCTTCAAAATCTGCTAAGAGAAAAATTGAGAGCATTGTTACTTCAATAATATTCAATCCTTGAAGCGGAAGGTACATATAAATTCATGATTTTCGTATTGTAGTCATTTGCTCATTAAATTTGATCAGAGAGATGTTATATGTTGATGTCAATGCAAATGAAATCAAGATAAAACTGCACATGTATCTTAGAATTTGTTATATATCCTAAGGGAAGGTCTGAAAAGAAACTGAGCTGACATCGAAGTGCCAAAATATGAAAAGTAACAACTTCAGAAATTTGAATATTTGGTGAGCACATTAGTTTTTGCCTCAGTTTGACATTTCAAGCCAAGTACACATGATCCTTGAAGTGTAGATTCCATCTATTTAGTTAGCTATGCTTTCTATTGCCACATCAATGAACAGAAAAGCTCTCAAGTCAATTTCAATTTTTTTTTTTAAACAAAAATTTAGGAGTGCTCTACCTCTTCCTTTCCTCTTCCTTCCTAGCACATAGCCTTTCCACCAAAGAATGGAAAGCATTAGAATGGTTATGGATACTACAACTCCAATAGTCACCGGAATAGTTACATTCTTCTTCTTTTTACTACTTGAACAAGACTTGAAATCTGTGTGACAGAGAAAATCAAATATATCAGGCTAAGTGTGTGCAAACAAAATATAATGACAGTTGCTGAATGGAGAAACTTTGCTCTTGAGACAGTGCACTATTTATACTAAAGGCTTTGTAGCTTTTAGGTAGTTGGAACGCCTGTTGCTTAAGTAACCCAATTAGCAAGCCTCTTATACCACATTGGACCAATTATTTCATGTAGATAGTCTAGTAAACTCATCCACCATATTTTATTTTTTTGACAACAACATCCACCATATATTGATCACAATTTTAATTTGAACTTTGGCTTAATTTAATTTGACACATGTAATTTAATCCATTAAAGAATAGACTCGACTCATAACAAAGTTATTTGATTGGCCCAAAATATAGGATGAAATGTAAATTAGTCCTTCAAAATGTAACAAAGTCTCAATCAAGTTCTTAACTTTTTAAGAATGTCAATAAAGTCACTCATTGTTGAAAAAATTGTAGTTTTTTAACAAAATTAGAAGACAAACTAGGATTAAGTTATTAAAATAATATTTTTTTAACTTAAATGTCACTGATGATTGCAAAAAACTATACTTTTTTAGCAAACAGAGGTGATAAATTAAGACAAAATGACTAAAAGACTTCTTCTTTTTTGTGAAAATGAATTACTTAATTGAGACTTTTAAAAATCATAGACTTGACTGAGAATTAAATACATTTTGAGGGACTGATTGCACTTCACCCTAAAATATATGAATTGTATATAATTTCACATTAATTCATTAATTCATTAAAATTTAAATGTCTAAACACAGTTAAAGAGAAAGGACTAATTATAAGTAAAGACTTACTTGGCTTTACAGAAATTGCTGATACAAGAGGTCCATAAACTCCTCTTTTAGGAATTCTTGTGGTCCCTTTGCTAGCCCAGTAAAATCTGACCTCCAAGATGTTACTATTTGTTACTATGGCATCAAATGATATAACCAGAGGCTTCTTAACTCTATGAGCTTCATTTTCTATATTAAAATCTTCCTCTACTAGTTTATCCTAAGATGAAAAGAGGACTATGAGATCACTTCAAAAATCAATAACAACAATAGTTTATGCATCCTAACTTAAGCCACCTGGATATAAATGTCAAATGTTCGCCTTCCGAGACTGCTATATGTGTTGTCATTTTCAAATTGTATTTCAGCAAAATGCAGATTCACAGTGTAGCTTCCATTCTCCAAACAATAAAAGAAATAAGTAAGTGAAAGAGGAGAAAGACGTGTTGTGGTGTAGATCTCGGAGAGGCCAGGTGATGGTATATTTACAGTGTAACGTGTATTTTGGGCATTTGAATCATCCAACAAGTCCCCAGTGCTACTAAATCCCCAATAATTAGTAGCATTATAAAATTTGGCAGAACCTCCTTCAACTGCTGCATCTCCTTCGTATAAAACCTCTCTTTTGCTTTCTTCTATAGTCAAATCATTTCCTCCAGAATTAACATGAAAAGAACATCTGTCTGCATGTGTTTATAAGTAAATCTAAGAATCTTCTATGACATGTCGAAAACAGCAGAAGTAAGCTAGTTTCATAGATAAGATGATCAGGTGTAATGAAAAAGCAGCAGTAGATAAGAGCATACTTACATTTAGAACATGTCAGATCCTGTGAACATGGAAGAATATTTCTTCTGTTCCAGTAAAGAATAACAGAAGTCAACAACAAAAGCAGAACAGGTTTAAACATGACTTTTGAGGTATGTTTATGCGTGCATTTATGTGCCTACATATGAGATGAGCAAATTATACATCTTTGTGATGTGGCAGCCAGTGGTATTTTCAATGTTGCAAATACACTGAATCAGCATTGAACTTCCAATAAGTTGCACCCAATGTTGTAACAATTTTCTGAAGAGCGTCCACTGCAAAAGCATCAATAACAAGTAGTAAAAATGACTAAGACAATGTTGCAGAGAAAAAAATAATGAGAATATGAAAGATTTATCTCAAAGGGAGTAACAGAACCAATCCAAATCGACTGTTTTAGCTAACCAAGCAAACCGACCCAACTAGTTACACTTCCTACTGCTCACCGTGACAGCGACGAGATGGCTTGAAATTCCGGCAGCAGGGACGAGCTCGACGCAGCGGCGACAGCAGCGAAGGGCAGAGCAGAGGCAGCAGCTACAGCAGGGAAGGGCAGCGCAGAAGCTACAGCTACAGCAGGGAACGACAGCAGCTACAGCTTTGCAATTGCTGAGGAAGAAAATCGTCCGTGGAGGAGCTTTGTTGACCGACAGAGATGAAGTCTCGACGCAAGCTCGTCGCTTCCGAGCGTGTACCACTGGGAAATGAGGAGCTTTGTTGACCCACAGTCGATACTGCTCTTTAGATTTAGATAAGGAAGAAGAAGTCCCAGCTTGGAACACCCGAACTAGGAGGGGAAATGAGGAAAGTAGGAAAATTAGGGGAAATGAGGAACACCCGCCTATTCTTACTATTTTTAAATAATTAAGTAAATTTCCGTCGGAAATCCGTCGCCAATATTTATTAATTTTTTAAAATTTTAACTTTCCATCGGTAATCTGTCGATAATATTTATTAATTTTATAAATAATTAATCACAATTCCGTCGCAAATCCGTCGGGAATATTAATTAATTTTTAAAATAATAAAATCACATTTCCGTCGGGAATCCGTCGCCAATATTTATTAATTTTTTAAAATTTTAACTTTCCGTCGGTAATCCGTCGATAATATTTATTAATTTTATAAATAATTAATCACAATTCCGTCGACAATCCGTCGGGAATATTTATTAATTTTTAAAATAATAAAATCACATTTCCGTAGGGAATCCATCGTCAATATTTATTAATTTTTAGAAATTTTAACTTTCCGTCGGTAATCCGTCGATAATATTTATTAATTTTTAAAATAAATACACTATTCCGTCGAAAATCTGTCGGGAATATTTATTAATTTTTAAAATAATAAAATCACATTTCCGTCGAGAATCCATCGATAATATTTATTAGTTTTTTAAAATTTTAGTTTTTCATCGGTCATCCGTCTATAATATTTATTAATTTTATAAATAATTAATCACAATTCCGTCGACAATCCGTCGGGAATATTTATTAATTTTTAAAATAATAAAATCACATTTCCGTCGGGAATCCGTCGCCAATATTTATTAATTTTTAGAAATTTTAACTTTCCGTCGGTAATCCGTCGAAAATATTTATTAATTTTTAAAATAAATACACAATTCCGTCAAAAATCCATCGGGAATATTTATTAATTTTTAAAATAATAAAATCACATTTTCGTCGGGAATCCGTCGCTAATATTTATTAATTTTTTAAAATTTTAACTTCCCGTCGGTAATCCGTCGATAATATTTATTAATTTTATAAATAATTAATCACAATTCCGTCGAAAATCTGTCGGGAATATTTATTAATTTTGAAAATAATAAAATCACATTTCCGTCGGGAAACCGTCGCCAATATTTATTAATTTTTAGAAATTTTAACTTTCCGTCAATAATCCGTCACCAATATGCATTAATTTTTAAATTAATAAATAACATTTCCATCGGGAATTCGTTGCCAATATTTATTAATTTTAAAATAATTCAATGTCCGTCTGGAATCTATCGCGAAACATTATTAATTTTTTAAATAATTAAATTTCCGTAACAAATCGGTTGCCAATATTTATTAATTATAAAAATAATTAAATTTTCGTAGGGAATCTGTTTGTGATACTGACAGATTTAAGAATCAAAATAATTATTTCAAAAAAAAATTTTAAACAAAAACCAATAAACATCCTAAAACAAGAGCAGAAAATTTGATTTTTAAATAAGTTTCTTCTTTGTACATATATACACTTTTAGATTATACATTTGATTAAAATTATATTTACATGTTATACACATTATATTTTATCGATATCTTGTTATTCGATGTATTCATTACATTTATCATCATTAATTGAGGTTAAAATATGCACATAAATAGAAATGTTTACTAACTTGATAACGAAATGTTAACATAATAAAAACATTAAGCTAAAGTAGTTAATTATTTCGCAAGATATATATCTACTAAATGAATCATTTATTTTCACAAAAATATTCATTGTCTTCAAATTATACGAACAATCCAAATGGATAACGCTCTTGCGCTCCATTTTGAATTTCTATATATAATCGAATTTATAATTTTTTCAATTTAATAGAATATAAGTCAAATAAATGAGGATTACAAATTGGGAAAATGAACAATATAAAGAGCATAATTACTTTAGTTATCATACTCAGCTTAATTTTTAATTACTTAATGAATTAAAATTTCAATTATACAACATCGGTTTTAATCTTACGGTATAAATTATAAAAACTTTTTACAATAGTCATGTTGTCACACACAATTATATATACATATATGATTGTTGTGTGTGTATATATATTGACTCCCTAAAACACTACCTAACTAATCAATTAATAAATCTCGAATACTACTGTTAATTACAATTTATCATAGTTTCAATTTTAAAGAACATAAGTTAAATAAATGAGGATTTCAAATCAATCATCAAAGATTTTGGAGAGCATAATTACGTTAGTTATGACTTATGGTGCTCATTTGAATTCTTTATCATTTGGCAAATTAAAATTCCATATTCTATAACGTCAATTTCAATCTTATGATATATGTTATCAATATTTTTTATAACAGTCATGTTGTCACACACAATCATATATACATATTGTATATACCAAATTAATTAATAAATTTTTAAAATTATATTTTTAACTAGGATTGGTTTTAAAATGTTATAAGCCTAAATTGAGGTATTAATAAACTAACTGTATAGGAAATAATAAAAAACTACAATTATTTAGATTAGAGGGAAAAGCTTAGGAAAAAAATATTTGTATTGGAGACGGATTACAAACGGATTTGCTACTGAATACTTTTCATTTTTCACAATTTTTTTTAAAAAGAAAAATGCAACATCCGTCGACAATCGGTCTTTGATTATCAACTAATTATAGACAGAAATTGGACGAACATGACAAAAAAATTAAAATTTTTTTAATTAATTTCCGTCGGAAATCCATCGCTAAATTGTGACGAATTACCTACGGATATTTTTAATTTTTTTCCTAACTAATATATATTACATTTTAAATTTCAGTCGGAAATACGTGGAAAATCTACCAACTAATTATCAACTAACACGTTTTAGTCGGAAAGTGGTCGAAAAATAGCAACTGATTTTAGACGTCCCGTCAAACGTATTTTCCGTCGGTATTATGTCTAAGATCCGTCTCAAATTTCAGACCGAAATATCCGTCGGAAAATTTGGTCGAAAAAACGTGATTTTCCTGTAATGTGATTATAGTGGGAAATTGTGCAAACTTAATGATAGGTCTTTCGGTTTAACTATAAAGCTAAATTAAGATTTAAAAGGCTGAAATATCTATATCTATATATATATGATCTTGTTGAATTTTATTTAAGTGTCAATATCAATATATATTGCCATTGCATTTTTTAATTCTTTTAGTGTAGGAGCTGATATTACTTCACGTTAATTTTCTTGTAGAAAGTCGTGAAGCAAAGAGAATTGTAACCAATACTCAAGGTTTATTAGAAATTGCCAGTCTTATATATATATATATATATATATATATATATATATATATATATATATATTTATAAGTTTCAGAGGTATACATATACTTCTGGATTCTGACTTGGCAGAAAAGCTTCTTAAGATGGACCAACAGTTGGGTGCACGGTTTTCTTGAACATCTTCAAGAACCCTTCAGCAGAATTAGAACAACTCTTGGAATAGTCATGGACTTTTCCTCCTCCAGCTGTCCCAGCATCCTCCTTTTTCTTCAACTTCTCATTGGAGAGCTTTTGTTGTACATATGCTTCCAAAAGATCAACTGGAAAACCACCCAGCATTGCCCCTATTACGTACAGCAAGAAAGCTGTATGGATTGAAATATGGATTGGAGAAATAATATTCGATCTGATCAGGTTTGGTGTGATTTGAAATGTTGGGAGAGGTCTGAATATATAATTAATGAATTGGGTTTTATGGGGCTTGGGCAGCACGAAACCGAGGAATTTTGAGAAGATTCCGGGTGGAAAAGGAGGAGAAATAACATTTTTATTGTGTTTTGAAATGAAGTCATATTTTGATAATAATTTTTTTTATTATGAATTGAAAGTTGATTGACGTATTTTGAAATTCACATTATTGATAATATTATAAAATGTATAAAATATAATTAATAATGTGTTTTATATTGTAATTTTAATTAAAAAGTAATACAAAAATATTATTTATGTGATTGATTGAAACCCATGTATAGGGTTAGGAAAAAAATTGAAATATATTTTTATGAGAAATTGAAAAATTAATTTTGAGAACAGTCCAAATTATTGGTTACAATTGGAAAAAAATTGAGAGATTGACACAATATTTTTAGGTCTCACATTATTGATAATAATTTAAAATGTATAAAATAAGTAATAAATTATTTAAGAGTGATTTTCATTTAATAATTTTTTAATAGTATTATTTATATGAATTTGTCGAGATTTATATACATGGAGTTGGGAGATAATTTAAATTTTGAAAGTAAATTAAGTTTTCAAAAATGTTTTTGGTCCAATTATTGCTAAAACTTTTGGACCTCTTTCGACTTGAAATTCTCCTCGAATTGAAATAGGATTGGTACCGTAGTGTACATATTTTTCTTTTTGCTGATAAATATGGCAAGTGGTAACTAAGTGTACAACAGTACAAGGAGCAAGAAACTGTATGATGTGAGGATTGATGAAAGCGACTCACTTTTTAGATTACTCTATTTGGATTTTTTTCTCCTTTTGAGTAGATTTAGAACATATTCGTACACTAATCAAATTTAAATTTATTATAATGGATATAATCAAGTAGAGTCGAGATTTAAAAATGCAACTGAAATTCGATTTGTTAAACTTTGAAGCTTCAATTAGAATTTGAATTCAAGATTGAAACATTTTTTAATATTTTAATTTTTAAAAAAAATTTATATATATATATATATATATGAGGTAAACGACTCAATGAGTCAGATATTTTCAATGTCGAGCGAAGCTCGAATATTTAATGAACCAGCTTAATTAAAATTTAAATTGAGCAATTTGTGAACCGTTCAACTTATTTACATACTTAATTTATCACATGTTAAGAGATATATTTATCAATTGAGTTATTTTTAAACCATCTTGGCCTAGTTGGGTCAGTCCATCGGGCCAAAATTCGAGTTGGATTCAGGCTAACCTGCAGGCAAAATTCGAAAATGCCATTTTTAAGTTAAAATTACGTTATTTTTCATTTTCGGGCCCAGCCGACCCATGTATAAAACTGGATTGGACTATAAAATTTTAAACCCACGAAAATTCAGGCAGGCCCGATCCGGTTCGAATATCTACCTTGGCCTTGTTGAGCTGAATCAGTCCGGGCCGGGCAGCCCGATTTGCCATCCCTACCCCCAATTTTAGTACAAGAAATGGGTCTATTCGAAGTTATATGAGTCTTTATCATGATAGCCCAATTCTAATAATTTTTTCTACCAAAATATTAATAACAAGTCTATAATATTTTTCATTTCTCTTCATTATCAAATTATCAATAATAATATTTGAATTTATCTTACAAAAATGTACATCCTTAATTAATTAGTTATCATTTTTATCATCTAAAATAAAATTAAAATAATTTAATAAGTATATAAATAAAATATAAAAATATACGAGCAAATAAATACATTCAACTTGTGTAATGATTAAATATAAAATGATTTTAAAAAATAATTTAAATTAACTAATTTTCTCAAAGAAATTATATAAGAAAAATAGTATTATTACTAAAAAAATTTAATAAATAGTGTAATAATAACAAAATAGAAATAAGATTTGTGAAGAAAATATTAAAAAATTTAGAGATTTTTTTTACTTAATCAAAAGAAAAAGGATCAAGTCAAAAAGCTCGTGGGCCAAAACGAGTTTTACCTTGATTTTATAGAGGCCCTATATTTTAGAAGCTCAATTCATATTTTTGGCAAGGTAAAAATAAGCTGGCCCAATGGGCCAATCCATATTCCAACCTTTACCCAACTCGCAACCCCTCCACTATTTCTTATTTAGTACTTTTAATAAAACAATAAACATTTGTTTTTGAAGAAAAATCATAAATTAATTTATCTATTATATCAGTATATGATACAACCTAGTACTAACTATAGTTCAGTGACTTCCGTCTAAAGAAAAGTAATGAACGATCAACTTTTTATCCTACTTTATCAGATTCTTCTTTCCCCTCCTCCAAGTAACCAACAATGCATTGTCTGCCCGAACAGATAAAGTAGCAACTCTTTAAAAATTTCAGACCTTTCTTGGAAAGCCTCATCCACATGTTTCTTTACAAAGTTGAACGGTGCTTAATGAACCCAACAACAAAATGATTCCCCATACAAGGAAAGATAGTGCATTTGCTGAGTATGCAAATTCAAAAAATGCTTTTCTCGTTTCGGAATTGATTATGAAAAAAGAAACTGTGAACAAAGCCTCTGTTTCTTATTGATTCAGAATAGATGGGAATACATAAACAGCTAATAACGCTACAAGAAAAAGATTGGAAAGATTCAGAAAAAGGCTGTTTTAAAAATATTCTATATACTCTAGATGAATTTAATTAATATAATTATGAACTATGTAAATTATATATACAGTTATATGTGTATTATACGTTATGTATGTATAGTGATTACAGTAAAATATCATTTTTTAAATTTCTAAATAATTTAGATTTTCAAAGACAAACACACACACACACATTGTATGAACAATAATTAAAAAAATATTGAAAACATCATTTTAAAAAATCAAATTGACTGTGAATTACTTATGTTATTAATAAATTTCAATTTAATTAAATTACTTTGTAAACAATTTAATGTGCACTAATATTTTTGGATATATTTCATATTTTCCATTAAAATAATTCCAAGAATCTCTTAAAATAATTGCATATTTGTCCTTAATATTATTCTTTTCTTATAATTTATTAATTTATTATTTGAATACATTTTTAAATAAAGTGATTTTTTCTATAAAAAAAATTAGGTGGGAAAAAAAGTTGGTCTGAATTTCGAATCTATGTGATTTTAATATATATATATATGTGTGTGTGTGTGTGTGTGTGTGTGTGTGTGTGTATTTATAAACTCTTTTTGGAAGGAGTCTAAATTAATTTTAAATAGTGTTTATACATATTAATTCTAAATTGGATCTCATAAAAAAAATTAAGAACTTATTCTAGCAAATTTTAAAATTTCAAATGGATGGAGTAATTAGTAAAGGTGACCATGGTTCCACCACAGGCGGAAAATCGAACTATGATCAATGATTCTAAAACCGTTGACTCGATTTCAGTTGATATCGGTTCATAAACACTAGGTTTTTTTATTTCAGTTTTGATTTATTAGTTTTAATGAATCGCAATCTGTGGTTCATAAATCAGAATTGGTGATTTATGAATTGTTAAATTGACCGTTCAAACCATTGTTTTTAACATATATGATATATACATAGAAAATAAATTTAACTAAATAGTTTATAGTCATATAAATCAAGAGTATTAGTATTTTAATAACAAAGTATCAACTCTTCAATGTAAACATATCAGCACTTTAACAGTGAGGTATCCCACTTTGAATGCAAAAATATTACTTCTTTTGTACATTATTTGTAAACTTAATTATAAAAAAAATTACTACTTAAAATTTTTAAAATTGAATCACCAAGATTAATTAATGACATAAATATGAATATATATTAATTATAGAAAAATGTGTATAAATATAATATATACATATAGTTTAAAGTCAAATAAATAAAGTGTATTAATATTTTAACAACGAATATCAATTCTTCAATATAAAAGTATAAACTCTTTAATACTAAAGTATTAATTGTTTTGTGCATTATTTGTAAACTCAATTATGATAAAAATATACTACTTTAATTTTTTTATTTAAAGTTGAATCACCTAGATTAGTTAATTACATAAATATGAATATATATTAATTATAGGAAAATGTGTATAATTATAACTAAATAGTTTGAAAGCTCTATAGTTTTTAATATCTTAATTTTGATTAAATGACAAACATTGATAAGGACTAATGACTTAATTGTATAAGTGTTGGTCTTTTAGAATTCATGTATCTAATCCATGCAAGATCGAAGTTTCAAGTTTTCAGGAAAGAGCATTTGGTGTCAAGCGTTGAAGATAAGCAGTTTCTGGATTAGATAAGATCTAGAGGTGTAATGTTATTTCTTTATTTATTTTTAGGTATCTCTAGATCTACCTCTATGAGTAATAAGTTCTATAGGTTGCTCAATAAAAGTGAAATGTTTTTCAAAATGCATTTCATTTAGATAAAAACATGAGTTGGGTATTTGAAGTGATTTTCAAATAATGTATTCCACAAACTCTTAGAGTTGTTTGGAATCTTGTTTTGCATAGTTTCAATGCATGTGCGGTCGACCTAACTGAAGTGTATCGTCCGCTGAATGTCCAGAGCTCTCTGGAACACTTGCGGATGATGGTGCGGACGACCTTTCTGATATGCGGTCGACCGCACTTCTCCTGAGTGGGATTCAAACAGCCATTTTTATGACCGTTGGTGCATACATATAAATACCCAATTGTTTAAAAAAACTCAAATACACGACCTTTTGAGGATAAATCTGATTCTTACACTTCATAGATCAACTTGAGATCATTTTCAATCCAAAACATAACATTCACATTGTGAAATTCATCAAAGTGGGATTGATACTAAATCATTGGGGTTCTTGAGCAACTTAGAGGAAAATATTACTCAAAGAGGTATTTATGTTTTATATTGATATATCTTCACATTAAGGTGATATATATATATATATATATATATATATATCAAACTCTTCATTTTCATATCTTGTTTGTTTTGTTCAAGGTTGCATTGAGCTTAAAACTCTAAGGGTTAGAGTGAGCCTTGAATCATAGAAAATTGTTATTGTATTAAGAGTATCTATTTCATTAATTGTTGTATTAGAGATAGGTGTGTAATCAATGTTATATTGTAAAACTCATAGTGTTGAGTGAACCTTGATTGGGTAAGAGGTTTATGTTGTAAAACCCTAAGAGAATTGGGTGAACATCTATTGTAATATCTTATACTAAATTAGTGAAAGGTTTTGTGAAATCCTTGAGTAGATAGCTCAAGGTAGTAGATTAGGTTTTGTTGGATAAACCGAACCACTATAAATCTTTGTGTCCTTTGCCTATTTCTTGAAGACATTATTTCATACACTGTTTGAGCACCAAGTGTTTGTTATTTGTTATCTTTGAAAGCACTGTTTGATTTAAAGTTAAAAAAATCGGTTAAAACCTAATTCACCACCCCTCTTAGGTTTTTCAATTGGTATCAGAGCAGGTCTTCTTGTTTTTAAGGCTTAACCTCCTAGAAGCAAAGATTCTATGGCACATCTAGATAACACTATGATGGTAGTATTTAAATATTTATTGTTAGTATCTAATTTTTTTAAAATACTATTAAATCCAATTTTCACAATAAAAAATTGAAATATAGAATAAAAAATTCAAATAAGCATCCTAATTTTTATATGTAAATAATGTATTATTAATATGATAGTCATAGTCGACGTCTTTTAGTCGGGATAAACCTGTACGATGACATTTGTAAATCATTTGTTGAAAATTGGTATATATGGAATTTATGTGACATTTGCAATATGTGTTGCTATAAATACATTGTATAACAATGTTTTTATAAGGTGAAAAGAAAGCTTATAATAAAAAAGATTTTGAAGCAGCGATGAATAACATTTTTATTAATTTTATTTTAATGTTATAAAGCATACTCGACTATAACTGTTGATTATGCATTTTTTTTCTTTTTATAATAGTCATAGTCAATTATGACTTGTGACTATGAGTTATGTGTTATTAATATGATCAGTTATAGTCGATTATAACTTTTGAATATGTGTTATGAGTCTTAATATGGCAGGCTATTGGCTATAGTCGACTATGGTTGTTAAATAAAACAAGTTGAGTGAAGTTGGGGTGGGATTTATGGTGGGTGAACAGTAGTGTTTTAGTTTGGATTTGGTCTAATTGGACTTTAAGTTAATCTCTACTACTACTACTAATAAAAATAATGATAATAACAATAAAAAAATTTAACACATAATAAAAGTAATAATATATAAAAGTAACACACAATAAAAAAAAAAATTAACATATAAAATAATAATAATAGTACGAGCTTGGTCTAATTGGGCTTTAAGTTGATTTTGGATTCATTTATCCTTTAATAAAAATAACAATAATACCAAATTTATTATTTTGTTACTAGTATTATTATTACTATTAATAATAAAAGTATGGGCTTAGTCTAATTGGGATTTAAGGTAATCTCTACTACTACTACAACTACTATTACTACTACTACTAATAATAATAATAAAATTAACACATAATAATAATAATAATAATAATAATAATAGACAAGTTTAAAATATATTTTTTTATAACAATAATTCAATAAAGTCAACCATTTGATAAATATATCAAATTTTAACTCTTAACTATAAGAAAAAAAGACTTAATTTAATTTTAACTAAAAGACTTAACTATATATATATATATATAATTATATATATATATATATATAATATATATATAGACAAACAAATGTATGTAATAGCTTTGACAACACAAATGTAATTTTCTTGATCATGTAAGAGCTTTTGACAGATATTGGGTCATGATTGTAGAGAATGTTAAAAATAGTTGGCACAAGTTTGCACTAAGACGGTAGAGATTTGATCTTAGTGACTTATGAGTTGGCATCATGGTTCATTTTCCATGTTTTTTTTCATTTTTTGTGGGTAGAAGTTTTTAAAAAGATTAACATTTTGTTAATTGAATAATATTAGCGTATATTTGTTTTAAAAAGAAAAAGACTAAAAAACGAAACTTGATTAGTTTTTTTATGAAAAAAGAAAAAGAAACTTCATGTCAAAACTAAAACTATACTATTAACTTATTTTTATGTTATTTAATGACTATATTTTGTTTAAAACTCAATTATTATGTTATTTAATGGGATATTTCACGTTTCTCTTCTATTTCTTTGTTTATAAGTTTTCCAGTATATTTTAGTTCATTAAAAAAATAAAAAGAAAAGAAGAAGAAGAAGAAAGTTGGAGAGTAAAACAAAAAAATATTCATGTCATCCGATGACGTGACACAATCAGAAGATAATACGTGGCGCAATAAGAAGATTCAACTAGTGCTTCTAGAAGTCTCAATGTGGACCAATGAAGATGCAACACGTGGCGAAGTTTGGGAAATTAGGCCACCAACTAAATTTCAAGACTTTGGAGTGTGAAATGACCATTTTGTCTCTAATTTTTGTGCCTATAAATAGGAAGCTTATTTTATCATTTCAAAAAAAAAAATTAGCTCCAATATCTCCATTTCTTTTGCAATTTATTTATTTTATTATAGTCTTCATATTAGTATATTTTTTCAGAATCTTTAGAATAATTTTCAAGGCTTTTTGTAATATTTGGTAAAGAAATTTTGTATGGATAATTTCAAATTTCAAATTTTCTTTCCAATGTTTATAAATTCCATCTTATATTTATTAAATATGTATTGGAGTAATTCCTTTTGTTAGTAAAGATATGTGTTAAGTTATTAATAAATGAGATTATGATATTTGTACTTAATTTCTATTTGGATTATTTAACTGGACTTATGGTCGGTTTTACCCACCTAGTCTTTATTTATTTGTTTATTACACTTAAATATTGCAAATGGATGGCCGAACAATCTAATTAGTTTAATTTACTTTTATGTATTTGTTATTTTATTTATTATGAAAGACTGAGTTTACTAACTAGTTTAATTTCTTTTTATATCTTTAATTCCTTTTATAGAAGATCGAGTCTCCATACTTTTAGTTTAATTTATTTAAATGTCGGTTGAATCGCCTAATTGTTTTAGTTAATATAAATCCAATCTTTATATATATATATATATATATATATTAATTGAGTATTTATATATCATGTTCATGTTTTAACCAATATAATTGTGCGAATTAATTGGATTGACAATCTGTTAATGAATGTGTGATTATATAGCTATGATTATTAATATTGTATAATAATTCAAATAGTATCTACTAGTTTAATTGAGTTGCAAACTTTGCTTAATTAAATTAGTAGCGAAATTATATAATTTAATTGTATATAATTAAATGTTGGTAATGTCTTATTTATTTAATGCAATTTGATTGAGCATTCCTATACACGCTGGTTGGTAGTGGTGGTTTACTTAAATTAAAGATTAATCTATCTGAGCTGATTGGGATTTTAAACCAACTATTAAAAAATGTATTTATCTATGATTAATCCCATGAACAATATAATTTGATGCTAGTTCCTTGCTAAGTTTCCAAATTTTATTTTTAATTATATTTACAAATCCAAAAACCCAAAAATATTTATTTTAATTGTTGTATTTTCATGTTCTCAAATACCAAAACTCCCAAAACCTTTTCAGATTAATGATTTTAAATTAAAGAGTTGACAAATCTCTATGGATTCGATCCTTACTTTCCCTATCTACATAGGAATTGTTAGGTTTAATTTGAAAGTCGTACGACAGACTTCGTTCTTAACTCACAAAGCCCAACTCTACTAATGATCATATCAAAAACTATTAAAACTCTATAAACCTTAGCAAACTATATATTGAAAGACAATTTCCCTTTTTTTGTTTAACAAATGACATTAAGTTTTCCTTTTTTTCGTCTTTTTTTTAATGAC
>SRSM01000473.1:0-52348 GCA_019593545.1 Apocynum venetum
AAAAAAAAATTAGAGCTTGGATTTTGGGAATAGAAGAGTATTTTAGTAATTTTTTAAAAAAATTATCCATTTTTGCAAATATGTCCTTAGGGTTTACAAACCCTAAAATTTCCCCAATTTTAGATACAAATTTATAGATTTACCCACAAATATTTTAGAATTTCTAAATTAGTCCCTAAACCTTTCTAGAATTTTTAATTTGACCTCAAACTTCTTAAAAATTATATTTTTACTCAATTATTTTGGGAATTCCATTTTTATACCAAAAGACTTATTTCAACCCATATTTTCAAAAATTTCGTTTTTAGTCCCCAAACTTTCCAAAATTACCTTTTTCATATTCCAAAAATGTTCCCAAACCTTTTCAAAATGCGAAATATTTCCTTTAAATTTTGAAAAAGCCATTCTTTTTCGTTTTATTAGATTATTTATTTATTTATTTAAGACCAATTATTTAATTTAGCCTTTCAAGGTTCTAATTCATTGAATACTTCCAATGTAGGAAACAATGACTTAGGCACCTAGTTTTTCCACGCAACTTAGCACACATTTATATATGCATTTGAGATAGGAGTTCTAACCTTATTTGATTATTTAAATATTTATATTTGCATGTTATATATGCTATTTATTCTATGATTAATTGTGCACTTTTAAATTCTATTATGATATGTGTACAATGATTTTATAAATGCGCATATAAATGTCTATTGCATATGTCATCAAATAAAACAGGAATCTTTGACTCGATAAAACAGGAACTTATGTCCGATGAAACAAGGGCTTTAACTCGAATTAAACAGGAGTCTTTGACTCGATGACATACATTGACTATTTATATTTATATGAAATTTGCAATGTGTATAGTCCTTGTAAAATATCACACTTCTCACTAAGTACTTTGTACCTAACCCATGTATTATGTTTTTTTAAAATCGTTTACAGGCTGATAGGATTGCGATGCGGGGACGGAGGATAACTAATTATTTAAGAAAATTTTGAACTTGGTTTAGTTTAAATTATGTTCTCGATTCCGAAATAAGATTATTATTGTTATGTTTAGTTTTACTTGGTTATAACTATTTTTATTTTGGTAAAGTTTAATTTTGTTTTAAATGTATAATTTGAAATTTATTTGGAATTTGAGATTTTGATTCACTATTTGGGAATTTTGACTATTATAAATTTGGATTATTCTTTGACTTGACTATTATATTATATTTTCTATTTTGGGTATTATGGGCAATCTGAGATGTTACAATTTATGAAACTATTTTACTCTAATGGTTACTTGATCTTTAATGTGAAGCAAGTCTAAATGCCAAGAATTTGTTTGCAGATCAATCAACTCACTTACCAAACGAATAGGAGTGGTGTGGCTTAGATTCAAGAGAGGTTTGAAAAAGGGATCCAAGCATCATTCCAAATCTGAATAGATGTTCCACTTCCAACTCACCATCTGAGACCCAATGACAGAACTTGTCTCCCGTGAAGAATGCTCATCCGAGAAAAACTTGGATTATTACCACAAGAAGCTTGCATGAAAGAACCACTCCTAAAATATTTGGACTTTAAGACACGTGCCACAAGACTATTAGGATTTGAAATATACCTCCAACCTTGCTTAGCAAGACATAAAACCTCCCATTTTTGCCAATAAATTCTCCTTTGAACCCACCAAAACTTCCTTACCATAGATAAAATCTCTTCACATAGGCCTTTAGGTAGAAGAAAATATTGCATAATGTAATTAGGTATTGCTTGAATTATAGACTTGATCAAAACCTCCTTACATGCATTAGAAATTAGCTTTTCCATTCCAACTAGACAATTTTTTCCAAATCATTTCTTTAACAAAGCTAAAGACTTCCAATTTAGATCTTCGAATCATATAAGGAAGGCCTAGATATCTTCTATCGGAACCACCAAGAGTAACCCCAAGCTCACTTTGAATTTGCACTCGTAGTCGTACAACAACATTAGTCCACTTATTGAAAAAAAGTGATGACTTATGAAAATTCAACAAACTGACCCGAAGCTTTCTCATAAGTATGCAAGGCATGTTTAATTCAAGAAACATTGACAGTGTATATTGTATATTTTCATAGTCAAGTGTGATTAAAACTTAGCTATAGTCATTTCAAATATTGATTTATTTAGTTAACTAGAAATAATAAAAAATTAAATTTTCATAGTTCAAATAGAATATACATATTGCATAGTTCAAATTTTCACAATGAAAAATATAAGATATTCAAAGATTTTACAAGATGAAAAATGATAAAAACATTTGCAGATGAATGTTTAATAGTTACCGGTCCATTTATTTTATTTACATTGCTGCTCACTGCAAAAGAAAAAAATAACAGTAAGAAGAAGTGCTAGTATTCTCCACAACTTTAGTATCTTCAATTTCCGTTCCTATGCTTGTATGATCTTTTTGTTTGAACAGTTCAAATACTATCAAAAGTCCAAAAACACATCAAATATTTGATCCTATATTCTAAAAAGTATTAAGTACATTTCCACTGGGTGGAATATACAAATCATGTTTCACCTAGGTTTCAACCTAACAATTGTCATTTCCTCAATCTACCCCTTAACACTCTCAAGATTTTTACCATGAAATGCATAATCATCACTTGGAACCGTCAGGTTAGTTATATTGCTGATTGAATTGTCAATTTTTCAATGTTTTCTTTTCTTGGTTTAAATGGTAAAGATGGTAAAACATAGTTTTCAAGGGAACCTGGCTGGAAATTTCAAAGTAGTTATTTTGAACTATAGCTAATCTGAACCAAATTGTAGAAATTAGGAGCTAGGCGAAGTGTCATCAACTAAGCCTGGGAAATACATTAACCACCCAAACCAAATAACAACTTCAATGATGATTTTCATAACTATTAGTACTTTACATATTTTATGTGCACTCCTTAAAAGTTCAAAAAAAAAAAGTCATTGCCAAAATACTATGGCATCTGCTTCTTGGGACTGGAAACTAACCACTTCATATGATTTCTCGTCACACAAGTAGTACAAGCCATTAAGCCAATGCCAACTTATCATAAATATAATCTTGAACCTTTGAGTTAAGCCTGTTACAAATATCAATTTAGTTTATATACATATATATATATATATATATATATATATATACATGCAAGCAATTAAATGAGATTGAAACATGCAAAAAGCTTACATACTTAAAAAAATAACCACAGTGGGATCACTTACAGACTAAAAGAAGAAAAACGACTCCAAAAAGCTTCAGCTTGAATTAATTTCAAGCATTTATCTTGATTAAAAAACTAAACTAAAAATGAAAATAACAACAATATATAAATTTTTTTAAGGGGAAAAATAATAATAAAAAAAAGCTGCAAAGGGAGATAGGATTATATTCTCTTTTATCAATTGCTCATTCTCCTCTTCTAGCCTCATAGTCATCAACTCTCAAAAATAAAATAAAAAAAGCTGGAAAGGGAGACGAATCGCCTTTTATATATATTATTAGTATATATGATGGTTTAAAAAAGTGCCATAAAAGGGTCTACTATACGTGACGATCTTGAAGCCGCCATTTATAGTGATACCTAATATGATCGACTATCGTAAATTGTTATTATATATGGTGGTTCGTCGTTAATAGTAAAATATAAACAACGGACTACCATTTATATATTACTAGTATACCGCGGTTTAAAAAAAATGTCATAAAAGGATCCACTATAAGCGACGGTCCTTGAGCTATTGTTTATAGCGATAGTTAATATGATGCTAGTGATGGGGCAGGACCCTCAGGGGTTTGATTATGTATTCTTTATTTGTTTATTTTATCATCTTTTGGACAACTTGGGTCATTTTGGTTATTTATGCATGTTGTGGACAAGTTGCTCTTTATAATGAGAATTTATCCTTGGCAATTTGTTATCTTTTTTCTTTTATTATTATTTTTTTCCTTTTCATTATGTATGAACCTTAAAAGTGAATGGCAACGATGTTGGAAGGTAAATAGGGATTCTTTATTAATACTAAAAGAAATACAATATTCAAAAGGAAAAACATTTACGCCATTGAAGCTTGACTTAACGAATCAAGGATAAAATTTGCGCAAGTTCATGGTATTCCATGTTCGAGCTATTTCTCTACCATCCATGTCTTACAATTGAAAGGTTCCATTTTGTTGTCTTTTTACAACTATATATGGTCATTCCCAATTTGGATCTAGCTTTTGAGAAAGCTCCTGTCTGTTTACTTCATTTTTCCTCATAACCAAATCCCCGAGTTGAATATTTGAAAATTGAACCTTTGTGCTATGATATCAGGCTAATTGTCTCTTGTAATCTACTTATCTCTTTACAACTTTGTTTTTCTACTTCCCTCCAGCATAAGAGAGTTTTCAACTAGCTTTTGATCATTCATTTCTGGGATGAATAAATCAATCATTGGTATAGGACTCTCAATTTCTACTAGGATTAGCACTTCAGCATTGAAACATAAGTTGAAAGGGGATTCATTTGTTCTCGAATTAGGGGTGGTTTAGTAGGACCTCAGGATATTCAGTAGTTCTTTGAGCCATTTAGTCTTAACCGAATCTAAACACTTCTTCAATCCTTACAATATTCGGTTAGTCACTTTGGTAAGGCCATTTGTTTGAGGGTATCCCACTAATGTGAATAGATGGCCAATATGTAATTCCGCACAAAAGTCCTAAAATTCTTTACTTAGTTTCAAATTGTTTTCCATTGTTTGTGATGAGGATTCGGGGTCCACCAAATCTTGTGATCTCATGATTACTTGTTTGTAGAAAAAGTCCTTGATTTTTTAAGCTGTTATTGAGGCCATGGTCCTTGCTTCTAACTATTTGGTGAAGTGATCTATAGCTACCAAGGAATTCTTAAGCATATGAGGCCATTGGGAATAGCCCTAATAAGTCCATGCTCCATTGATAAAAGAGAATCAGTTTACTCAATGAGTGTAACTCTAAAAGGGGTAGATGATATACATTGACATGTATTTAACAGTTATGGCATTTATTTACCAATGGTCTCATTTCATTTTCCTTGTTTGGTAAAAATACTCGGTTCTCATGACCTTTCGGGTGGCTTCTAGGGCTTCTAGTCTTCCACGTGGCTTCTAGTCTTCCATTTGTAGTAGATAAGTGTGAATTGACCTTGGGGTGGTTTGCCTCAAAGACCCTCCGATGGTAAGTCCAGTATTATATCAACTACAGTGACAAAGTGTAAAGCTTAGGAAAAGTAGCACTTGCCCTGTGATCCTTATCGTCAACTTCTTTTATAATGACTTATCTCATGATTGTTTAGTGTGACTTCTCATGTGAGACTAGTAACATACTAGTGGGTAAATAAGTGTGCTTAACTTGACTACTTATTTAATGTTAATGAATAGCAACATATGTAAGCTTGTTGCACATAAATGTGTAGGAATGTTTTGACCCTACGTTTATTGTATAAATATATAGTTTGTATAATAAAGGATACTAATCAAGCCCAAACTTAAGGTGTATATATATATATATATATATATATATATACACACACACCACTCTATTCACAATTATTGTCCAATAATCGAGTAGCTTTCTATGTCTCGAGAAGAATATATGCATAGCTCGTTTTTTTTTCTTTTAAAGGTCAACCAACTTATTTTATTTTGGTTTGCTAAGTCAACCTGTTTTCTCTTAAGAAACTTTGAAAGTCTGGTAGAACTTGCGATTTGGTCACCTGTAATTTTAACATGCCTATTTATTTCTTTTTCTTGGACAGTTGGATGAAACAATTGTTTGCTTGCCTTTTGTTTTGTGCCCCTAATCATTTTTCTTTATTTTCATTTTTTTTCTAGATACAAAATTCTAGTAATGAAAGTACTTAAAACAAAATTTTGGTTCCAACTTCACACCGAAGCCACAACATTTTACTCTTGATGCTCAACAATTCATGCACCAAATTCAACAATCCACTTTCATGGTTACATGTATTTGCTACCATTCTAAGCTTTATATCTCAATTTTCTTCATGTTAATGTGCTAATTTCTTTTTCGCAACTTTTTTTATAGGATAATCATTGGAGGCATGAATTTATAATCTTCAATATCGATTTCAAAACTTCAAAGGGACAAGATATTTATTAAGCCTCATTAATATCGAGTTTAGATATTCATCAGTTTGATAACTATCAAGCCTAATCAATAAAATCAACTTCAAAGCTTCAACAATTTGATATTTATCAAACCTAGTCACTATCGACTTCAAAGATTAAACAATTTGATATTTATCAAACCTAGCAATATTGGCTTAAAAGCTTGACCAGTTTGATATTTATCAAATCCTTCAGAGCTTCAACAATTTGATACTTATCTCAAACCTTAATCAGTATCGACTTAAAAATCTCCAAAATCTTTTATATTTGTCAAAGCGCAAGAAACTTCAACTTAAAATCTTCGAAGGCTTTGATATTTATAGATCCTAGGCGACATTTGACTTGAAATTCTCAAAGGCTTTGATATTGACTTCTTGAAGCATTTATAGTATGGTATTATGGAGATCAAGGACCTTGACAAGTCAAACCATCGTATCTTCATTGTTCACAATTTGAAAGATCCCGTGCAAATCCTTATTTTTAAATGTGCATCCAACAGTATTGAATCTATTCAAAGGGACCTTCTTCGTCTTCAAATGAATCTTCATGATTTTCCAAACTTAAAAATACCTCAAAAGTTGATAATTTACTCAATTGTCTAAGAAGTAAATTTAAAGAGTTGAATAGTCCAATCCCGGTACACCAATTGCTTCATTCTTCATTTTGGAAGCACCAACAAGAGGTTTGACCACATGCATCTATCAAGACTAAACATAGTTAATGAAGACTAAAGGCTTCATATTATTTCCATAAAAAGAAAATGTGGATTTATTTTGTTATGACTAAGCTCAGAAACACTTTCCAAGTTGCCTATGTATCCTTACAAGGTAATCAAGTTAGACGTAGTTGAAAAATTTGGAAGATTTGATAGTTGTCGTCCACAGTTTACCCTTGTTCTGGCCAAGATCATGCATTTGTTCATGTACTTGATTTGTTGAAGCGATTTAGACAACTTCAACTCATATCAAAGAGTAATATTCAATTTAAGCTCATGTGTTAAGGAGTATTAGCAAATTTCATAAAGACATTTTAGACAGTTTGCACTTGTTTCAAGGAGTAACTAGCAGCCTTTGTTCGTGTGCCAATGAGCACTCTAAAGATTTGATGGAGACATTTGGACTGTTTAATCTCATGTCCAGGAGGCACTTGAAAATTTGATTTGAAATATTTGGACAATTTAAACTTGTGTTAAAGCGCGCGTACTTGAAAATTTGATTTGATACATTTAGACAGTTTTAAACTTGTGTCAAAGAGTGAATTTCTACTTTTGCTTCATGGAAAATTTTGAAGATTTGAAAACAATTTATACTTTTGTTAAGGAGTAACTTGAACATTTATGCTCCTATTTCAAAGGAGACCTTGAAAATTTGAAGACAATTTATACTCTTGTCAAAGAATAACTTGCCGTTTAGACTCATGTGTCAAGGAGAAATTGTATATTTTAAGCATTAGAGGTTGATCCTTCTTTGTCATCTTCGGAAGGAATATTGCCTCCATTTTGAAATTCCGCCTTTTGATATTTTTGATACTCTTCAATATGAATTTTATGCCTTTGATTGGAAATTATGTTTATTCCATATCATGTCCGCGCATAGCCAATTCTTCAAACCTTTCAAGTTTAATGCCTTCAAGGATATATTGAAGATCTCATTGCATCCCTTGGATGCACATTTCGATTGCGGATTTTTTGCATAGTCATTCTCAAGTGAATAAGAGTATTTTAAGGGGGAAAAATATCTCTTAATATGTGTAAAAGTTTCTTTAGTGACTTATAAAAAGGGACAAAGAAAGTAACTAATATTATAATAAATTATTATAAAATAAACATAAAAGTAAATCATCAAAATAAAACAGAATAAGGTTACAATGAAGATTACATTGTCAGACATGTGCTGAGAGTCACATTATTTGATAGTTGGGTTCAGGGCAGATCTATCTTTTGCAATGGGAATTTCTACCCTTACCCAAAAATTTTTCCATTGAGTCTCATAAACAAAAAAGGAATACAAGAAAGAAGGGTATAAACCTCATCTTTAGTAAATAAAAATAACATGAGTACAAAATAACAGCTAAAGTACTCTAACTAAAGGGAAGCCTAATCTATCAATTTTCACTTGTTTAAAATAAAGTTTGATACTAACTTACATGTTAATCTTGTTTATTCTGATAATGTAACTTTCATGGTAATCTTGTTCTTGTTTATTTTGATAATATGCTTTTTTTATTAATGAAAAGTTGACTTTAAGCATTTCCTTCCACTAAAACTTAATGTATATTCATTTTAGTACAAAAATAAGAGACTGTTTGACCATAAAGAAGTTACCGTAATATTCTTTATTATTGTATGTGTTAGTTATAAGATCGTATGAGTTAGCGGGACACAAATTATTAGTAAAACATTAACCAAATCCAACATCCAAATGGTCTTATAATCCAAATATATCATTTAGTTGGTTTTAAGATTGGATAAAATAGAACAATTAAACCCTTTGTAATATGAACTGATCAACAATTAGGCATACTATAACAATCCAAATATAGATTCAACCATAAAAACACAAATACACATTCAATTGGTCCATTAAATAAAATTTGGGACAATAGATTCGTCATCTATACCATAGAATGAAAAGAATTAAGATATATCTCTGTTAATCGATCAAAATAAGAATGAGAATTATAATAGAATCCACAAATTTCCTAATCCAAGCAAACTCAGTTTATTAGACTAGGATTACAAAAGAAGTCCTAATTCTACCAATCAATAAACAAAAAAAAAGGGGTAAATCCGTCATCAAATATAAGATAACTATTCAATTACATCATTCTCACAAGAACCCTTACCTAAAGACGTATAAATCTAGCTTCTAATATAGGAAATAAAACAAACGAAAACAAGAATTGAAGATGAAATAGAAGAACTCAATTGTTTTTGCTTGATTTCTTAAAACTGCTTTGGATGTTTTAATTCTTCCGTCCTTGGATTGGAATCTCTATGGATCTTCAAATTCTAACCCAAAAAGTGATCTATAGCATATGGAGATGAATTGAATGGAATTTTTTGAATTTTCACTTTAAAAACTCCTCATTGAATTAACTACTTGAAAATATACGAAAGTATAGAAAAGTGAATGGAATAGCATGCCAAAATGATAAAACATGTAAGCAAATATGTAAAAGAATGGGAGAAAAAATAGATATTTCTAGACCTAACAAAGCTACATCACAAAATGCATGTAAATTTCACCAAAGTGGAAGTTATGATCGAGAATCATATGTATTGAATATATGAAGTTTTGATCATGTGTAAAAGTCTTTCACAATGTTTTTTTCTAAGTCTTGCTTCCGTGGTTTGAACAATAACCTTCTAAGTCTTCTTTTCCCAATGTTTTTATCTTTTTCTTTCACAATGTTTTTTTCCTTGGGGTGGTGGGGGGTGGGAGAGGGAATTTAAGTACCAAGGATAACCTTTTCAAGTCTTTAGTAATCTTGAACTTAGGGTAATTTCTTTATTCTTTTGGGTAATTTGGAGAACAAATTAAAATTCCAAAAGGAGGGATTACGTACTTGTTCATATATATATATATATATATATTACACTTCTCCTTTATGAAGATGCCAGTAGTGTTTAGCAAAAGAAATAAGGACAGTATGGATGTATAGCAATATGCCAGCTCTAGCAGGCCTTATTTTACTTAGAAATACAAGTAAACATCAATATTAATTTTTTTTACTTCTTTTTTGTTTGCTTCTTCAGAAGTTAACATCAATCTTCGGTGTCAATGTTCAACCCCTAACTCAAACTTTATCTTTTGTATAAAACACTATTAAAAAACTGTGTTTACTATCACCACTTGAACCCTAAATTAGATTCTGATATATATATACCATGTGGTGGACGAATAATCAAAATAGATCAAAAGGAGCACATAAATCCTTTTTGTAACTTTTGCCTTATTTGACCAGCGCTGATCCGAAGATATAATTTTTATCTGAAAAGTATTTCAAATATATTATTATTCTGACTTCATGAGATGATTTTTGAATACATCAAATTGGTTTGAAAGTTAAAGTATATATTTACATAATGATCTTATAAAGATGGGTTTCTAGCTTTCTTCAACGCAAGCACACGTGGGTTTCAGACAAATTTCATTCTTCAAAGTCCGCCGAAAGGATATCAAGTAGGAAACACAACTATTTTCTCCTGTAATGAAGCGCATATATAAAATACATTTATGTTTTTTAAACCTATTTTTACATTCTTTCTTCTTGGGTTATATCCATGTATTAAAAGCACAACTCAATGATACTTAGCTAATTAATTCTTTTTTTCATTAAAATAAATTACTTTCTACTTGCTTCAAATTATAATTTAATTTCTCTATTTAAACTATAGTTTAATTTTCAATTAACTAAATTATCTTTATTTAATACATGCTGACTTCAGCAATATTAATTTTTGAGATGTTTTTGGAATACTAAATATAATACAAGATGACCACTACTAATACAAGATAACTAAACATAATATTCATTTTTAAGATGACCATTAATATTGATTTTAATTCTTGATATAAATATTTTTGTAAGGAATGCAATTAGTATTTTAATAAAAAAATTAATTATTGTGTCAATTACTTAGTATAAGAACAAAGAGTTAAAAATATAAAAACATTTCACAATTTCAAAGGCATTAAAAATATTGTTTTAATGAAAGACGGTGGGTGACCTATCGCGCAGCGTGACGGAGGGAATTGAATTTTAGTACTAAGCCAGATGTTTAGTATCCGCAGTCCCAAGAATAAAATAATATGAAGCCATGATCTTGTTCTCTTATTGCTCAAATGAGCGGTCATTTTCTATTTTTATATGTGTTTTATTATACATGTGAAAGTTAATGTTGTTATCCACAGTCTTGTTACTTTAGTTTAATATGTGCTGATAAATAATAAATCGGTGAGAAGTAGAATATTTTGAATTATTTTCGATTTTAGAAAAATATTTTCAATTTTGATTTTAATTTTTTATACATTAGTACTATTTTGTTCATTTATATTTATCTTATTACCAGTCAACATAACTGTCTCGAATTAAATCATGGATCATGCATTTGGAAAACTTTTGAAAGGTAATTGTTTATCACTAACCTAGTTAAATATAATATAATAAATTTATTAAAGTAAAATATTATTTTTAATTTTTAATTTTTAACTTTCAGATTAAGTTTAATTTTATCTAATAGAGTAACATTTTTAAATAATAGACTAAATTAATTTCAATAAAAAATAATATATTAAACATATTTTAACTATTAAATAACACTATCTAATCTAATCTAATATGCTCGAATGAAATATCACATAAAAAATCTAAACACACTAAATTTTTTTATTTCTGGTTTTATTCTTAAAAAATAAAAAATAAAAAACAAACAAACAAAAAGAAGAAAACTCAGCACCGCAAACTCTCCTGCATCTAAGCATCCAACAAACCCACGAAAACTCAAAAGGAAATCACATTTGAAGTAATATCTATATACATTTTTGGAATATGCCACATAATTCATCTTGTATTACTATTATTCCTCCCCACTTCTGGGAGTTGCTCAGTCAAAATCGGTACGTTATGGTACAAAAGCCCTTAGTGTTCTTCTGCACAAGAGAGAGAGATTTCAACCAAATGATATTCATTTCTACAGAGACAGCCAGTGTTTCTCCATCTGTATTCTGAATAAGTTTTCTGATTTCAATCAGTTCCACCTGCAATTTACTTCACCAGATCAATTACTCCCATAGATTGTCCCAAGCACCACTTGAAGGAGCCTTAGGTCCCTCGATGAGGTTTTGGTTTCCATGAGGATTATGTGGACCTGGAAGACCATGAGGGGAGGAGGAATTAATTTGCTTGGGTTTTGACCGAATTCCTAAAAGTCTTAGCACAAATCTTGCAATCTCGCCGTATAATAATCCAGAGCGGTCACAAAGCTGCAAATAGGGCATGGAAGAGTGATTACAATAAATATAAACCAGTGAGATATTGCTTAAAAATATGACATCTCCAATCTACTAATCAAGCTTCCAATATTATGATATTGATTTTTATTTTGTGCATCAAAATGGGAAAGAATATGTAAAAAGACATTAAGATACCTGGAGAAGAGCAGTCATAAACATATGGAACGCCTGGGTATTTTGGTCTATTAACATGGCAAATCGACCAAAGAAAGTTACAACACCTTGCATCTGCAAATGTTCCAACGTCATCAGTATATTAGCTTTTTCAAAAGTTTACTTGCTCAAAAAGAACAATTGACCATTCAACAACTGAGGAGAAGAATGATTCAAATTGTCAAGATTCAGGTTGTGCACAAGGATAAATCTGGATCAACAACATCAGTAATGTAAAATGTAAAGAAAGTTGTTTACTACAGTTTTGTATCCTTCCTTTTCAGATGAGAGAACAAGAAAAAGACAAGGAAAATGGCCCCGTTCCACTTCCACATTACAACGACCACTCCTAGCAGAGTAGGGATTAGTGATAAGGCCAGTATTCTACTGAATGAACCCAAAAAGGAAAAGGTGTATTCCCAGTAGGAACACCAGAGATAAATTTGATCTTCAGTAGAGATTTCAATAGAACTTGGCTTGGAAAGTCACATTTGACCTTGTCAGAAACTTTTGGGGACTGGTTATGGAGTTGCTAAGGAAAAAGCTTCTTACAGGAAGAGCCTAACTTGCATATGAAAAATGATACTGGGACAAGAGGATAGTATTTGAGGCAAAGAACTTGGAGGACTCCTGGCAAAAGGACTCATTCCAAATTCAGAGAAGAAGAAAACAATCACTTTTGGCAGCATAACTGCTCACATGGTCTACTGGAGGATTAATCTTCTCTTCAAAATAGCAAAAGAATGATAAAGCAAAAAAATTGCAGTTGCAGAGAGCTCAGTAATATGCTTCAGCATTTACATAACAAACCAGGAGAAACTTGCAAGATTACACACACACACACACACACACATATATATAGAGACAGAGAGAGAGATCTTGGCTTACCACACGCATTAGGGAAATCCAAAATCCTGGAGGGGAAGATGGCTCACCAAAAGGGCTGTTTGGATCTGGCTCACCATATGGGCCTCCCATGCCCATACCCATACCCATACCCATACCATATCCACCCATGGGCCCTCCAAAACCATTGTTATACGTTCCCCCACCATACATGCCACCTCCATAAAGTCCACCATAGCCTCCTCTGTTGTACATGTTTCCATACAATCCACTACCATAAGACCCATAAGACCCCCCAAGTCCACCATACGAGCCATACGTTCCAGATCCATAACCAGCATTGTAATTCAGGCCAGAACCAAAACCTGAAAGTGACAAATAAATCAAGTGCCCATTAGATATTTAAGTCTCAATTGATCATGAAAATGAATAGTGTTGCTTACATTTAGCCAAGAAAGTATCAATACACATCATATTACTCCACAGGAAATGCCAATTAAAAGGTGGTAGCAGTTATTATCTTCCTATTCTAAAGGCATTCAATTGCAAATATTAGACAGGCCTAATGGTGGTCTAAGAACTTCTAAGATATTCTTACTCTCTGTTAGGAGCAAGAATCTCCCATGTACTATAGGTCACTTTTGAAATCATAACCAAATCTGTAAGAAAGTGTAAAATCTGCATGCCAAAACTGCTTGAATAAGCTTGGAATTAATATTTGATATGCATTAGAATAACATAAAATAGACAAAAAAATTAATTAATGTCCTGGAAAAAATTTAATAACAAAGTTAATGAGAAGAAATTAGAAATAAGAATTTCATGCAAGGAAAAGGTGCAAAAAGTTTACTAGAGCATATGCAGGTTTCCTAAGCAGACACATTCAGTTGGATAATATACTGTTCTTTTACATTTCAAACTCATCTCTGTCATCTAAGCAGTTTATATACTATGATCATCATCTTTTTGCTGCATCCCATCCAATAAAAGAAGACGCCAACCGGGTAGCTCTTTATATAAAACCAGCAAAACTACTAAACCAAAACAGGAGAAAAAAGCTTGCTGTAAAATTTATGGACATCAAGAAACAAGCAGAAAACTAGTATTAGATTCTCACTCCACCATAAAGCAAAAGAGGATCCTACCTCCATAAGTGCTGCCATACGTCTGCTGCTCCCAAGGCCTGGTAGGCAAAGGCCTCCCAACAGTGTTTCTGTTCACAGTTGCATTCCTATCAGCTGTTGAGACAATTTCACCAGGATTTGCTGTTCCAGACGACTCTACAATGTCACTCGTGCTACCTGTTGATGGGGGCTTGAATGGTGCTGGGCCAGAAGAGGATCCAGCTCGTTCCCAGGGCTTTGGAGGGGAGTTACTAGCTGCAGCGAGAATTCAATAAAAAATTTAAGTTATAAGCATAAATATATGCACAGAAATCAATTGACAATACAATAACAGAGACCGTGTAAAATCCTAAAGAACAAACCAGCATATGGACTAGCAGACCAACACAGAGAATAAGCTAAAACAAAAGCCACAATTACAGCCTAATTTACTATCTTTAAAAGATTCTTCTATATTTGAGAATGATCTAAAATACAAAATACTGAACTAAAGTTGGAAAAAATGGATTTGACTTTTTTGAATTTGGAAAAGTGACTGCACTTTTTTGAAGTTTAGAAAAGTGTTGTTTGGAAATTCATTTCGACATAAACTCAACTCTCATACAATCAATTGGCAATTGCATTGATAGATGACTATGGCAAACCTAGAGTCGATAAGACACTCGATTGCTATGTGCAATACTTAAAAAAAGTCTGATGCGAATAGTTCATAATTGCATTGATAGTCAACTATGACAAAACCAGTAGTTGACCACACACTTGTGTGGTTCTAAAAAATAAAAAAGGTTTCATACAAACGGTTGGCAATTGCATAGACATTTGACTACGACAAAACCAGTAGTTGGTCAAACACTTGATTGCATTAATAGTCGACTATGGAAAACACAATGCATTGACACAAAGCTGGTTCTCTCTCTTTATTTATCAGCTTTGCTGCAACTGAGTTTCAGAAGAGCAAGTTACTGACAAACAGCTTTTTCCAACCAAAAAATAAAAATTGGATCATTCATTCTGAAATCCAAAACCAAAATGTTCGGTTTCAATTAAGCTTTTTGAAGCTGGCATGATTCCTGAATACAGCCTACATCATCATAATAGTTCAGAAAAGAAGCTGAATACAATTGGAACATAAAGAAATGTTTCCAACATGCAAAACAGACTCCAGCATACACAATTTGCAGCCTTTATCTATTAAAAACCTTTATGCAGTCTTATCTCCAAAATGAGAAATAGCCTTGGTGTCAACACCAAAGCCTCCTCTCTCTTTTATCCATAAAGATCAAAAGGAAACCAGTGCAAAATCCAGATGATGCACAATTTGCTGTAAATTTGCAGTATTTGGATTGGAATTTGAAAAGTATTTTTTGTTTTATTTTTTAAATGAAAATAGATTTTGTGTTTGAATAAGAATTTTTTATTGGAAATTGAAATGAATTTTATTTTGGAGTTAGGGAATTTAAAGTTTGATAAGATATGTTTTGAATCCTACATTATTGATAATATTATAAAATATAATTAATAAATTGTTTGAGAGTGTTTTTTTAATTAAAAAATAATGAAAAAAAATATTGTTTATGTGAATATGTGGGTTTCATTTATAGGGTTAGGAGAAAATTTAAAATTTTGGAGTTAAAAAATTATTTTGAGGGATGTTTTATGGGGAAAGATGAATTTGATAAAAAATTATTGACCAAATTGAGTGTTCTGCAATTTTATCTCTCCTATTCTTCTTTATTTTATATTTTACTCAATAACTTCTTAATCTCTCACATCCTTTTACTGATATACATGGTTTTGTCTTCCATTAATGTATTTGGGTATTTTCTACTAGTACACATTGGATTGGATCAAGCAAGCATTATATTATATATAACAAAAAATAAATCATGCCATCTGAAAGCAACTAAATCATACAACCACAGTCAAAATGGAATAAAAAGTTAAAAGCAAGTTCAGCCATACAAACCTGATGGTTGAGAATTGTTCGCCATTGCATAAAACAAGATCTAATTTTCGAGTACTCAAAAGAGCAGTAAAAGATAGATAGATGATCAGAAAACTAATCCAGTTTTTCTTTCATCCTGCAGAACTTTATTGTCTTGTCTCTACTACAATAACCAAAAACATTTCTTCTCTCTCTGTGTAGATTTCAAAATGATTTTTGAGCGCTGTTTTAGTAATTATGACACAGGCTGCATGGCGGCCTTAAGTGCTTTCTTTGATCCAGTTAAGTCCACTTGGATTTAATTTCATCAACCTTTCACTGTCAAACAAGGGCAAAATGAAAGTTAACCCAAAAATTTACTAAATGACAATGTCTAAAAATGAGAATTCATTGGATGATTACCAAATTAACACAATTACATTGCAAATTATGACCACTAACAAAAAAAAAGGGGGGGGGGGATGAATCCGTTTCTCTTATGTGGCTATGTACTGATTTACTGGAACAAATGGGATTAAAATTGAGTTGATCTTAGTTCTAGATTTCTAATATTCAAAACTCGAGGAATATGCTGCATGATCATGGTACAGGTAAAACAGATTCATTCAGTCAAATGGACCACGAAACAAGATACATCGATCCTTCAAGATTGCAAGTGGGCACATAGAACAACTATCGGATACCTCTTCAATTACCTCATCAAAGAAGTTAAAAATTCACCGTGTTTTATGCTTTGTCAACATGCATCAGTTACTTATAATCAAATAGCTCTCTCGAGAGTTTTTGAGGCACTTCATCTCTTTTTCCAGCCCAACCAAAATTACATCAAACTTTAAACTTCCACCACTTATTTCAACAAAAACCTCAAGATAGCAAGGACCTTGTCAATTGGAAAATAACTATGACATATAAAGTAATTGACTTTGAATTAGTAAGGGACTATCCAGTATATTCATAGCCAAGGGATACCCATTTCCCTACCTTGTTTTACATAGAAGCTACAGGTGGAAATTACCTAGGTCAAATTAGAGCTGAATTTTACAATTCATCACAGATTTTAATTGTTGTAATCCTGGAGATTATAGTTGATATATCAGAGCAATCTAATCCTAAAATATCCAAAGTGAATGGCAATAAGAGAAACTTTTAGCCAAAAAACCGACTGAAAGGATTGGTTGTTCTTAAATTGACCCAATTCACTTGCCATTTCTTCAGGAAACATGAGAGTAGGAGATCTTTTGCATCTTTTACATGCTAAATAAACATCCAAAATTTAAAAGGAAAAAATGAATTAACACATTAAATTTAGAAATTTTGAAGAATAGCTACCCAAAAAGTTTGCTCTTTACAATAATTCAATTAATCGTTTCTTGAAAACCAAATACAAACAAACAACTTTGTTAGAAACCCAATTCGAGATCACATTATAATGAACAATGAAGAAATTAAAATTCACCTGGCAATCGAGACTTCCACGAATTGGGAGGCGACTGGTTTCACCCGCATTGATTTCGATGGAGGATTTGGGTAAGTTAATTAGGGCTAATGTTCTTCCCACCGAGACAAAAAAATAATGAAAAAAAAAAACATATTTTTATTAGTATTTTTCTGGTTAAGAAAGAACATATACAAAATGGATATCCTAACCCCACCCCCCAAAAAAAAAAGATTTATTTGTGGGAAATATTTTTCATAAGCATTTGCTAATTTTGTCCTTCAACTATTTAGATTTTGTTGTTGCCATCCGGAAGACTTGATGTTCAGCAATTTGGAAGAAGAGTCCATTTGGATTTCAGTTATTCCAATAATTTGAAAGAGAAGTCCATTTGAGTTTGAGTTCTAACATTATTCTCCATCTTTTCTAAAAATAAAATGTTGGAAGTAAATTTTTTTCTTAAAATATAAGATATTTGATTATTTTTTAGAGTTATTTTGTATATTATTTTTAATATTATTCTTACTAATTTAATCTTTTATATTAAATTATTTTAATTCTTAAAAAAAATAGACATAATAAATAAGAGTATTATATAAATTAAAATATTTCTTTAATATGTGTGAAATTTCATTCAATATTTTATATTTTGAGACGAAATAAATATATTTTATGTAATCAATAGGATTTCATAGAAATCATAGAGTGTACATCAAGTGGAATAAGATTAAACTAAATAGCAGAAAAGGCATTCTTCTTTTTTACCTATTTAAATTGCCCTCACATGTAATTATATTTATAAATAATTAAATAAGATGACAATAAGATGACAATTTCAAATTTCAATGTTAGATGCCATTCACAAAGGACAGGCAATCACATTCAAGAATGGTGCTTGGAGCAGTTGCCTACTTTAACACTCCAAAAATTCTATGTAAATATTATGCTATAATTAGGAAATTTTATGAGATTATTATAGAAATTTTATATGTTAAATAAACATTTTGTACGTTAAATAGAAATATTGGATTTATTTTTAAACCAATTTAAAGAATAATATTTTAGTTGCATCTAAATTAATAACCAATTTAGTTACTTGATTAGAAAGAATTATGAAATTAAAAGTTGAAAGCCCTAAAGATTTTTTAATATCTTAATTTTAATTAATGATAAACATTGATAAAGACCGTTAACTTTTAACTTTTGTTTTGTCCCCCTAATCATTTTTCTTTATTTTCTTTTTTTTTTCTAGATACAAAATTCTAGTAATGAAAGTACTTAAAACAAAATTTTGGTTCCAACTTCACACCGAAGCCACAACATTTTACTCCTAATGCTCAACAATTCATGCACCAAATTCAACAATCCACTTTCATGGTTACATGTATTTGCTACCATTCTAAGCTTTATATCTCAATTTTCTTCATGTTAATGTGCTAATTTCTTTTTCGCAACTTTTTTTATAGGATAATCATTGGAGGCATGAATTTATAATCTTCAATATCGATTTCAAAACTTCAAATGGACAAGATATTTATTAAGCCTTGAAAGCCCTAAAGCTTTTAATGTCTTAATTTTGATTAATGGCAAACATTGATGAGGACTAATGTCTTATTTGTACAAGTGATAGAGTTTTTGGATTCATGATCTAATCCATGCAACAACAAGATTTCAAGTCTTCAAGGAAGTATACAAGTCAAGACTATCAAGATTTGAAGACAAGCTTTTATTGGATTAGATAGGAACTAGAGGTATAGTTTTAGAGTTATATATTTTTATCTCTAGTTCTACCTCTAATTGAGTAATGGTTTATAAAGGTTGCTCTATGAACTTAAAATGTTATTTCAAAATGTTTTTAATATGTTAAAATATGTTTTGGTATTTCGAAAACCATGCATCGTGATTTCAAAACTTAAATGGTTCATAAACTCTTGTTGGATTGATACCATAACTTATATGGTTGATTGAAATCATCATTTGTGTGTTAGAGTATTGTTGGTACACAAATGAACATGTTTCAGTCGACCTAAAGTGGTCCAGGTATCGTCCATAAGTTAGTTTATCTTGTGGATGCATGTGCTGTCAAATTTGTTCATCTGCCAACCTGTGGACGACCATGAGGTCGACCGCAGGTGAAGTGAGGTCGACCGCAAATGAAGTCCGGTCGACCGGAGGATGAAAAATCATCATCCGGTGGTTGTCCAGTGAACTTGAGGATGATGGTGCGGACGACCAAGTCTGATTTGCGGTCGACCGCACTTCCTGAGTGGGTTTCCAACAGCTTCTTTTTTGACCGTTGGAAACAAACCTTTAAATACCAAAACCTTTGGAATTCTTTCGAAGAAGATTTTTTGAGCAAAAACATTGTATACCTTGATCCTATAACATCTTAGAAACATTCCAAAACCCTTTCAAAACATCAATCTTGTTAAAATCATTAAAGAAGGGTTTTTACATTCAAAGGTGTATTTTGAGCAATCTTGACAAGCCATTACTCAAAGAGGTGATTGTGATTCAAATTGATATATCTTCACATTAAGGTGATATCTATCAAACTCTCTATCTTTTATTATTGATTGAAATTGTATCAAGGTTGCAAGTAGCATAAAACCCTAAGTGTTAGGGTGAGCCTTGTGTAGGTTGTTTTGTATTCAAGGTTTGTTTGTAAAACCTTTGGGTGAACCTTGAATTGAATTATTGTGTTAGGATTCACTAAGGAGAGTGGTGGGATTATTGTATAATCAAGGTTATGTTGTAAAACTCAAGGGTTGAGTGAGCCTTGATTGGTTGAGAGGTTATTTGTAAAACCCTAAGGTGAATTGGGTGAACCTCTTTTGTAATCTCATTTATTTGATTAGTGAAGGGATTTGATAAATCCTTGAGTAGGTAACTCAAGGTAGTGGATTAGGTTTTGTTGGATAAACCGAACCACTATAAATCATTGTGTTCATTGCTCTAATTTCTGCAGTTTACTTGAACACATTATTTCTCACACAACTAGCACACCAAGTGTTTGATATTTGTTGTCAAAGAGGTGTTTTATTGAATTAGGTTGAAAAATCGAATAAAAACCTAATTCACCCCCCCTCTTAGGTTTTTCAAGCCTCATTAATATCGAGTTTAGATATTCATCAGTTTGATAACTATCAAGCCTAATCAATAAAATCAACTTCAAAGCTTCAACAATTTGATATTTATCAAACCTAGTCACTATCGACTTCAAAGATTAACACAATTTGATATTTATCATATCAAACCCTTCATAGCTTCAACAATTTGATACTTATCTCAAACCTTAATCAGTATCGACTTAAAAATCTCCAAAATCTTTATATTTGTCAAAGCGCAAGAGACTTTAACTTAAAATCTTCGAAGGCTTTGATATTTATAGATCCTAGGCGACATTTGACTTGAAATTCTCAAAGGCTTTGATAAACCAAAACAGGAGAAAAAAGCTTGCTGTAAAATTTATGGACATCAAGAAACAAGCAGAAAAACTAGTATTAGATTCTCACTCCACCATAAAGCAAAAGAGGATCCTACCTCCATAAGTGCTGTCATACGTCTGCTGCTCCCAAGGCCCGGTAGGCAAAGGCCTCCCAACAGTGTTTCTGTTCACAATTGCATTCCTATCAGCTATTGAGACAATTTCACCAGGATTTGGTGTTCCAGACGACTCTACAATGTCACTCGTGCTACCTGTTGATGGGGGCTTGAATAGTGCTGGGCCAGAAGAGGATCCAGCTCGTTCCCAAGGCTTTGGAGGGGAGTTACTAGCTGCAGCGAGAATTCAATAAAAAATTTAAGTTATAAGCATAAATATATGCACAGAAATCAATTGACAATACAATAACAGAGACCGTGTAAAATCCTAAAGAACAAACCAACATATGGATTAGCAGACCAACACAGAGAATAAGCTAAAACACAAGCCACAATTACAGCCTAATTTACTATCTTTAAAAGATTCCTCTATATTTGAGAATGATCTAAAATACAAAATACTGAACTAAAGTTGGAAAAAATGGATTTGACTTTTTTGAATTTGGAAAAGTGACTGCACTTTTTTGAAGTTTAATTTAATTAAGGACATTTTGACACTTTCAACAAAAACTTAAACTCATTGTTCTCTGATCCATATAAACTTATTTCCTCTATTTAGATTCTCTACAAATCCATCCATTCCTTTTCAAATTTTTATTTTTTTCTAAAGGAATAGATTTTATTAGAAAGAAAATAGTTAGTACAAGGTAAAAAAATATGATGCAATGAAATAATTTGGAAATAAAACATACACAAAAAACACCTAAACCAAAACTAAAAGAGAAATTTGAGACAATGCAAGAATAGAAATAAAAATGCATCAAATTAAGTTTGGAAGATGTAATTAGAATTTGAATGTTTTCTAACTACTTAAAACAACCCAACTAAAATAATGAATTTAGATGATTGTTGATAATGATAAAAATGCTTTTTAATTTAGATAGATAGGAGTGTAATTTTTGATAGTTTTCTAAAGTTTGAATGCATATATTAATAACAAAAAAATTCAAATGTACTTTTTGATAATTTTATTTAGTTTAAATGTATATATTGATAAATAAAAAGTTCGAGTACTAAAACTAAAATTTATAAAAGTTTAGAGGCATTGACACTTTTTAGCTTTTATCTATTTGGTTTAATTTGTATAGCTTCAAATTATCAAATATGATGACTTTAAAACAAATTGGCTTTTTCTTTTGTGATGGCAATGTGTCCATTTAATGTTTTTTTGGTTGTTTAGCAAACTTATATCTGTTCAAGCATTTTTTCACTAATTTTTGAAAATAGAAATTTGCAAATGTTTGAGATGTAAACAGGGAAAGGGTTACTTTAATATTTTTGGGATGATGCATTTTAGTTCTAAGTGAAGTAAAACAAGAAGTGCTTTAGCACTAGCATATATAAGTGGGTTTGTTTTTTGTTAAATAGTTATTATTTTTCTGATAATTTTTTTATACATCAATAACTAAATTTCATACATATGTAATTATTATAATGTTTTCTTTCTTTAGAATTTTTTTTTTTTTTGTATAGGTGAAGGGCCTTATAAGATTCTCCTTTACAAAAGGATTAATTATATAATTAAAAATTTAATTTCATCTAAAATCATTACAAATAAAGATATTATAAGTATGTTTTAAATGTTATAAGAGATTATATTTATATATAACAAAATATAGAGTAGTTATTTAAATTTGAGTTATTTTCTTTTTCTATTTCTTTTAAAAATAAATATAATTTTATTTATCAAAATAATAATTTGATATTTCCATTTGATAAAGTTTGAAATTTTGATTAGTATAAAATAATGCACTGTCATCTCTAGACGTTGGGAGTATTTGTCTAATAAAATCTTTTATAACCTGCAGCCCCCTTTTTTTAAAAAATAAAATAAAATTTGCATATTTTAAACTTGGACATGTAAAGATTTATAGACTTTCTACTCCGGGAAAATATAGAAAGAAGAAAAAAAAGCAGGTAAATACGCCGGAAATAATGGATTTCACGGTCTCCAACTCCTCCGCCTCAAGCTCCACCGCGCAGGACGGCGTTTCTAAGGTAATTTATTCTACTTTGGCTAGAAACTTTTGTGTTTGTTGAGAGATGAACAACGGTGCAAATTTCTTTGAAGAAATTTTCTGAATAGTTGACTTCTGAATGGTAATTTTACTTTTGATATTCAATTCAGGCACCCAAGAATTTCGTCTTATCAAATTGATTCTTCTATTTTATTTGCATCATGTAACTGTGTCATTAATGGCATGCAATGTTCTTGAATAAATTGTTTCTCGCATGATTGATATCGTTTAATATTTGCAATGGAAGACTTTATTACGTTCTGTATTTGGGGTTTTTGTTCATAGTTCATAGTGATGGGGTCATGAAGCACATAATGATAGCTTATTAACGGTGAATTTGCAGAATCGTGATTTTATTGGCTGCTAATGACTTTCTGAGGTCATTGTTACCTTCCTCTGCTTGTCCATGATCGGACATCAAAGTTGTCTTAGACGTTGGTTTCTGGAAACATGATTCTGATAGCTTATGAAAATTGAGAAGGCTTCAAAAGTTGGTTATTTTGTCTATTTGGTTTAATTTGCAAAGCTTCAAATTATCAAATAGGATGACTTTAAAACAAGTTGGCTTTTTCTTTTGTGATGCGTGTGCCAATTTCATGTTTTTTTGGTTGTTTGGCAAACTTATATCTGTTCAAGTAATTGTTTATGAGTTTTTGAAAATAGAAAGTTGCGAATTTTTGAGATGTAACCCTGAATATTTTTGGGATGCTGCATTTTAGTTCTAAGTGGAGTAAAACAAGAGGTGCTTTAGTATTAGCATACATAACTGGGTTTGTTTCTTGTTACATAGTTGTTGCACTTCTGTTATGATCACTTTTGATACATTGATGGCTCAATTTCGTACATATGTAAGTATACTAGAAATAACGATATTGTAATGTTTTCTTTCTTTAGAAGATTCTCCTTTGCTTTTGTATAGGGGGAAGGGTCCTATAAGATTCTCCTTTGTCTTAAGAGTCATACATTCTTTTTTCTCTTGCCATTTAGGGATTGAACATATAAGTTTTAAGTTACAATGCATTGCTTTCAATATAAACGTAGAAATGAAAAAGCTAATTTTCCTAGCAGGTTGGAGGTATATTAATGAGAGAATATATGTGTGCCTGGTCATTTCCTCCACCTTTACTCTGGTTGGTCGAGTACTTTCTGTTAGTAACAACGTAAAAGAATAGTCTGGAGAAGTTAAAAAATTAAAAGCTCCCTTCCTACCAATGTGCAAGCACCAAATTAGGTTAGATGTTAAAAAGAAAATTGTTTCTATAGAGAAATGTACTCCTTTTCATACTTTCTATTTCCAATTACACATAGCAGTAGAAATGTGTTTATCGGATTATAGGCATTTTCTGATTTTTCCTATTTTCTGATTTTTCGGATTATAGGCTTTAGAATCCCTATGCAATAAAGTTAAAAGGTTTTTTTTTTTTTTGAGGTAGCTTGCTTCCTAAGCAAGTTATTTTAGCATATTTTTGACATTCTATATCTCATGTGGAATGTTCAGATGAAAATATATCATTAAATTAAGCTACTTTATGCTGCCTTCTAAGTATTTGGTGTGGCTTAAAATTTACTGGGACCTAAGCACATTCAGCAAAAATTGGAGCATATAATTATTGAAAGACAGAAGAACTTGTAATGGACTCTTTTCAGGGTAACTCTTTGACAGGGAAGGAGGACTAATGCTGTCTAAATTAAGCTTATCTCTAAGACAGTGGTGAAGATATAAAATTTCTTGAACCATGCTTTCCTTTAGAGGAATAATAGTAACCAAAGAAATTTCTAGTTCTAAGATGTGGTTATAATGCTGGTGAGATTCAACTATTTGTGTTCTTATTAACAAAATGTATCAAGATTACATCTAAGTTTTCCCTTTAGAACAATCTTGCTCCCACCCCAATCTTTTCCAACCCAGAAACAAAATACAAGAAAGTTCATGTGCCATGGAATTATAACTTTTTGCTCATTTCTTAATATGCAGGGGGAGCACTATGTGTTACCAGTGGGGGAGGAGCATGAGACTACTTGTTGGGGCTGTGGAATCCGTCTACTTGTTTCTCCTTATGCACCTATCTTCAAATGTGGTTGGTGTGGAGCTATAACTCATAAAAATTCAGTAAAATGCGAAAATACGTATTATAGGTGGAGGCGCTTGCGAGATCGGTGCTTTGTTGGTGTCCTAATTCTATTCATGCTCTTCATAATATGTAAGCAGTTGGCGCTTGACATATATTTCTGTGTACATGTTGCTTTTTGCTTTTCAAGATCATTTTTATTTGAATGGCATACTTGTCCATTTCCTGTTTGAATAGCTATGTGCTTCATCACTTAATTTTCTTGAAGCTCAAGAACATGCTTGCAGACATCTTTCCTGTGCAATAGGATATATCTATAGCATTCTTTTTTTTTATTTATTTTAAAAACAATCTTATGCTTTTATTTCACATTTGAGTTTAACTATGCTGGGCCCACATCAATGTATGATGTTGGATGCATGAGGTTTCCCACATTTGTACCCACTAGTCAATGTTTCTGGGAGTGATCATATCATAATTAACTATGATTTGCTGTTGTCAGAAGGGCTGGGTCTGCTGGGTTTCAAGTATATCAACAGCCAGCAGAAATAAGAAGAAACCTTTCCAATGGATCATGATGCATAATTTAAAAACGAAAACTAAAGAACAAGAAAAAAAAATGCTTACAAAAGATTGTAGCATTATCTTCTAAATTTGTTCAAAATTGCAGCTTTCTCTTCTCGTCGTTGTGACTCCACTTGGTTGTAGTAACCACCACTATGTGAGGCTAGACCTGTCGCTAAAGAATCCACATGAGGATCACGCTTGGAAACAAGAACAAAACCCTAAGTGAGAAGAGGTTTTCTGTAAATCATATTGCTGAAAAATCAGTCAGCTGAGGTATTGAAAGGCTCACAAAAGGCTCTAGGGTTATAGTGAAAAAATCCACATGAGGATCATGCTTGGAAACAAGAACAAAACCCTAAGTGAGAAGAGGTTTTCTGTAAATCATATTGCTGAAAAATCAGTCAGCTGAGGTATTGAAAGGCTCACAAAAGGCTCTAGGGTTCTAGTGAAAATAATCATACAAAAGCCCTTGGTAAATTATAACTCTTATAATTTAGCCATTCACTTGTATTTTCCTGTTCCTCCAAGTCACCATCTCAATATTATCTAATAATATACCTTTTGAGCAGTAAATTTAGGATTTTGTATATACCTTTTTTTATCAATTCAGGATTTTATTTTCAATTCTCTAATCAATGAACTTATATATAGACGATCAAGATTGGCATCTAGTATCATGGCCACCTAACTATCTGGAAAGTCAAGAAAGTCAGTAGTTTGACTTCAACCTTTGATAGATAATTTCCATACTGTCAACTCCTTTCGTCATGCTATATCTTATTTAATTTGGAATATAGAATTAGTGCCAACTCCCCCTAGATGTTAATTCATGTTCCTGAAACCCATTACTTTATTATGTGTGTGTGCGACTTTGGAATTATTCCAAGATATATATACATTGGCCAAGGATTTTTTGAGTAATGATTCCCTAAAAGAAGCCGTATACCCACTTACTGTTATGAGTGATAAATCCTATGTTGATCTCTCAAGCTTATACTGCATCCAATGTCCATACTATGAGTGATCCCATATAGATACCAAGGTATAGAATCAAGATACAATACTTGATACACAAAATACTTGGACATTTCAAGTCCAAAGATACTTCTGCACCTGCTATGATGAGATGCAATCACTGGCATTAAATAGTTAGAATCTAGTTCAGGAATAGAATGAATGAATGCGTATACTATGATGTTTTAATATTGTTCCTGCTAATTTAAAGATTGAATTAGTTGGAACTGCAAGTAGAATGAATGAATTAATTTGGGTCTTCCAGTCTTGGCTTAGAAAATTAGAAAACTAACATTAGGAAATGATCGGAAACTAATTATCTTTAGGATAGGAAATCTACTTAGAACGTGATTAAGAAACTATCATGTACTGTATCAATAAAGATATAAATGATAGGCATTCTAAAAGTGTTTTCTTGATAATGGGGTAAAGAATGCCAAATACACAGTTGCTGTCAACTGGCAATATTTGTTTCATTTACTACTTTTTTGGATGGTCAATCAAAAAGTTGATTTTGCACTTAATCATGCATAAACTTGAAGTTTGAGGATGTATTAGTATACTAGTTAGAGAAGAGATTGGACTGGATAACCAACCCAACAAACAGTTGTTAATAGGATAATTGTTCTTTCCTGGTATGATTTGAATTTCATAGCTGATTTAGTTTATATCATTGCTCAACGTTTTTTGCTGGTAGTGCAGGTGGTGGCGTCTGGGCAGTCTATCCTGTTATATTTTCCATTACTTTCTTTTCTGGTGTTTTTCACTCCATTATAACAGCAATTTTGTCTGTATCTACCTTATCTACATTTGCCCTTGCTGCATTCCGGTCTCCTGGTGCTCCTCCAAGGATTGAGTGGGGTAGCTATCCTGCAGTGGGTAAAGGTGGGCTTGAGAACTATACCTTTTGCCAGTACTGTTTAAAACCGAAATCACCCAGGGCACACCATTGCCGTTCATGTGGAATGTGCGTATTTGACATGGATCATCACTGCCCATTCGTGAGTATCTATTACCTATTTAAGCTTTAAAGAAAATAGAAAATTAAACTGAACAACAAAAAGGTTGTGCCTTGTACGTGTTTGATTCTTGATCATTTTCATTTGTTATAGGAAATATATATATATATATATATATATATATATATTAAACCTTCAATAGGTAAAGTTCTAGTTTCTAGGACTTCAATTAGTTTTGAAATGAAAAACAAAATATTGTTTTTAAACATTTTGACCATTTTACCAAGCCTGATGCTCATTATATTAAATTAAATGTACATTTAACTTGTTACAAAAGATTGCGCAAAAATCTGAAATGGAAAAAGAAAAAGAAAAAACTCTCTAAGCCCCAAAATGGGTCTTTGGTTCAAGGTTTTTTGGCATTACTGTTCAATGACAGTATGAGATGTCACCAAGTCTTATAGAATGAAAATGGAACTATATCCGTTCTTTGGTTCCCTTCCCTCTTTCTATCTATCCCTCACGTTTTCCCTTTAGAAGGATATTGGGTTTCTTAATTCACATTCTATATCAAATTACAAGTGTCATGTATTAGATCCTATAACAGGTCTTTTAGGGGGGAATTAGAAAACAAATAAAGGAGTCCTTAACAAGTTGATACTGGACTAGGATGAAATTCCCAGAAACAAATTACGGACAAAGGAATTGGTGGATCAAGCTAAATGACAATTCAAACATTAGAGTCTAGCCAGGAGGATGAACTTGATAGCGATTGAGACATAGGAGACTAATTAGGACTAGACTCAGGGTAAGGAGAAAAGATGAAAGTAGTTTATGAGGATATGCTCACTGACAAAAGGGGCAGTGCAGGATAGTTAGCCATGACAAGAGGGGCAGTGCAGGATAGTTAGCCATAACTAGGAATGCTGCAACTTTCGCAAAGGTTTATTAAACTACATACTAGTCCTCTGGTTAGATAATAGCGCTTAAAACTCTTCTTCCTCTAAGGGGTCCAAGAGAAACAATGGACAACTCTAAAAGAGAGGAGAAATTAGCCTAATGAGTTAAACTATTTTCATTCCAGGAGATCTGTCCTTGTTTTTTGTGCTCTAAAGCTTTTTGTGAGTTGCCAATTTCATATTGAAGACCACACCCTTTGTGATTTTGGCCAAAGCTTAACATGATTTCATCACACAATGAAATTTTCCAAAAACTACTTGTCTCGAACTTATAATGTCATATTGGAATATTTTGGAGTGAAACAATATTTCCAGAGTAGGATACCCTTAAAATTTTGACAAGAAAAATAATTGTGCTGACCTTTGGCTAGAATCCACCTTGAAAGTGTGTTCATTCAAAGTAAACTGACTACTTTACAGTAGCATTACGACTAAGAGACTAAAAACTTAAAGGAGTAACTGGGCTAATATACCAAATGAAAAAGATATCCCTTATGGTGAAGGTTGTTCAAAAGTGCCTCCTTCTGTTGGTTTATTATCCCAACATGTAGCTATCCTTCCCTCCACTATTGTTCCATCCTTGGAAGCATAGCCCTATTACTATAAAACCCTTCATTCACTCATCCTATCTACACACGTTGAGTTATTAATAATTGATAAAAACAATTTGGGATTGGGATGTGTGCAGGTGTCCTAGTGTTTGAAGAATGGTTTCCCTAGGGGATTTATCATTTTTATCTTGTGTATGTGTGCGTGATGGTGCTGTTTGAAAGAGAAACGAGGGAAAGGGGGAGGGTGAAGGTGGTGGGTACGACACTTGCATAGGGTAAAAGGGCTGGTGAAGGTGCAGATTGGGGATTAAATTGGGAGGGGCAAGGGACAACGATCTTAATGGGTGCTCCTACTTGCATAGGAGTGGGAGAACGGGGTGGCCCTATGGTGAGGAGAAGCTTAGGGGGAGGAGGATGTGAGGTTGTGATCATGTTGGCTGATGGGAAAAGGAGGAGCTTTGGTGGCTTTGGATGATGCTGTGACCTGTTGAGAGGTGGCTTTTAAGGGAATGGATGTGGAAGACGAGAGAGATGAAACAGAAGAAAAATAAAATAGAGAATAATAACTGAAGGGAAACTAGTAAATTGAACTTTACAGCAAATATTGTTCAAAAATGCTGTCACCTAAACACTGTAATTTTGGTCGCTAAAATTTCTTGTCAAGACGGTCTAAGTGTAATTTTGAGAAACAGAGACGGGCTCTATTTGTCAGACTTCAGTGGAGCTTCCTTAATTTGTCTTATTCCTCACTAATCCTGGGATGGCATTATTTTATCACATGTATCAGATGGAAGCTATGAAGCCTAATTACTTGTTCACAGCCTAAAGACAGTCAAAACAGTTTGTAGGTAGGCTCATCCTGTGGCACCCTACAAACCAAACAAGTCAGTTATTTATCTTCTGTCAATCTCAACCTTATTCTAGCCGAACCATTGTTCCTGTCACATAAGCAGGATGCTTTGGCTTTAGGATTCAAACATTGACATGCCAAAAAAAGAAAAAGGAACGAAAGGACATATCTTTTATAATAAGTTTTTTTTATGAGTCTAACCCAAACTTAATATTGAAAATTTATAACATATAACTCTAGTTAGTTAATTACGTAGTTAATAACTCATTTAAATCATAGACTCAAAGATATAGATATAGGTAATAAATTAATAATATAACTCATTTTAATCTACATGTATATTAGCTTGTTTCCTTTTTTGAGGACTTGGATTCCTTGAAAAATTTTCAAATAAGTTTTAATTATCTTTCTAATGAACTACACTTTTGAAATATATATATATATATATATATATTAATCTTGTTTAATTAATTTTCATACAACAATACTAAATAATTATGTATAAATATAGACATATATTTATATACATATATATATATATATATAAAATAAGTGATATACATATATACATAAAACACACATATATATATATATATATATATATAAAACATATGCGGGTATGAAGCGGGTACCCAGGAATACAAAATCTATACCCCCGTATCCGTACCCATCTTCTTTGCAATACCCTCATCTGCATCCACCCCAATCTAATCCGGGTAAAACATGCCCCCCCCACCAAGGCGGATGCGGGTGGGTACTCGCGTATCTGGATTATTTTGCCGACACTAGCTTTAAGTTTTTATTGCTAGGAACATTGTATGGTGTGTTTGATTTATCTAAAGGTAAACATTGCAGGTTGGGGAGTTGAAAGTAACCAGAGAAATCACATATTTGTAACAGCTGAGTCTTCCAATTTGGGTGTGTTTGATTAGTTACTTTCAACTGGAGAGAAATCACATGTTTGTAACAGCTGAATCTTCCAATTTGGGTGGGTTGCATTTCTGATGGATAGATTCATTTAATGGTTCTTTTGACATCATATGGATAGTGGGTTTGGCATCAATAGTGTACTGATGATACTATGCCATAAATTGGGTCTAGAAATCTGATGATTGCTTGGGCATCAAGACATGTGAGTGTGTAAATGAGGGATGAGAGAGACTCCTGCAGCATGGTGTTGTGACATCATTGTAAGGTATTCTAGCTGTTAATGGATGCCTATCTCATCGATTTACTTAACTTATCAAGTTGAAATCCTATTTTAAGTTCCTTTTTGAACTTTTATTTCAAATGCTGGGGAAAATAAAAGGTGATAAAAATTAAGCCTTGCCTCTCCGAAGTGCTGGTAGTGTGGATCCAGAATTCTTTACAGAATTATGATGACATTGTGAATGTCTTGGCAACAGAAACCAAGATTAAAAATTTTAAAAAATAATTAAAGAAAGCCATTAGTTGCTTGAAGGCATGAATAATGAGTAGTGTGTGAAAGATAGATGCGTTGAATGGGAAAGTAAAAGGCACATCAAGGTGATAAGGTTGTTGAGATAAGAGTATATCAAAACCTAATGAATCATGATGAGTCCATTTTAATACTGTCACCAGAGTGAAACAATTTATCTGTCTTTTCCAGTTGTTTTTGGCTACTGCTATTTAAGGAGCAAGGATATATCAACTCAACAACTTTTTCTTTCTTCTTCAGATTGGAAATTGTGTTGGTGCAGCAAATCATCGATCTTTCGTCTTGTTCCTTATATCAACTGTAACCAGCACACTTTATGTGTCTCTCATATCGGCGTATTCAGCACTTCATATCTGGCCCCCAATTAACTACAGGACTGATAGATATATAGATGGATTGAATATCTATAAGTTAGGTTTCACAGTTTTGAAAGAAGCTATTCTTTCTTTTCTAAGATCTGCCGCCTTTGTTACACCGAGAGGGCTTGTTCTAGTCTACTTGTTTATTGCTAGTGTCTCAGTGCAGATTGGTTTAAGTGTACTGTTATGGCAGCAGCTATGCTTCATCTACAAGGGAAAGACTTACTTGAGTAATTTAAGTGCATCAGAGAATGAAGAAGCTGTTGAAAGAGATTGCCAAAATTTTATCCAATTTTTTGGTTGTCAACATGCTGCAACAAGATATTTTCCAAGTTTTTGGAATTCTAGAAAGAGTCACGAGAAGTAAGCTTGAAGAGGTTTGTGTACATTTTCCCTTTACTTTATGTTTAAAGGACTATGTTTTTGTGGAATATGAATTCTTGGGAGCATGATATACTTTGAGCAATTTAAGCTTTCTTTATGCTGAACTTGAACTTTTCAGCAAACTACATTGCCATCTAGTTTGATTGCTGTGTTTGGGATTCATTCATGTCAATTGGCAGTATCTATTAAAAGTTGGTGCTCAAGAAACGAAAGTAGTGTTATTGAGAGAAAATTTACATGCCAAGAATGTTATGCCTGATAGAGTTGAGGTTGTCTACTGTCCAAGGATGGTTTTACAAGTAATATATGTTGAAGGTCGTTTTAAGCTAACCTCTGCAGTGTTTTGGTGAATTCTTATGTTTCAAAAATCCCAAGGAGATTAGGATTTAGTAACTTTTCCAGCCAGCTTCATGAGTTGTTCGCATGTGATTAGCATGGTTTTTGACCTGTAGTTACAAAAATAATATCGTGACAAAAGCTAGTGATTAGCTTCAAATTATAGAAGCTACCTATGCTACTATTCTCAACCAGCTTCATAAGTAGTTGGCATGCAATTAGCAACTTTGATTTCGTGACTAGATTATCTTCAAAAGATAATCAAACTTGCTAGTCACTAGAAAGTCCATGCGAGTAGTATGCTACCTGTCTAGAATCACTAGTTGCCATCTTTTGAAAGAAAATAGGTAATGCTCTACTAAATATTTTCATGCACTGCTTAATTGTTAAAAACTTCACATCACTCTTAAAACTAAATATATACCACTGCTTATGCATTATTTGTTTCTCCAATTAAAATATATAATTCAGAATTTGAAGAAACTTCTGAAAATACATAGATTTGTTGCAGATATAGGAAAAACACACACATAAAGCCGCATATCATGCAGTTAACTGGGATAAAGAAGCAGTGGAATTTAGATACAATATTTCTAGGTTATGACAACAATCTCATTGGACAACTTTCAAGGGTATACTTTTGGCGTAACATCATTTGATTAAACTACAATGAAAAGGAAAACATAATACTATTCAACGCCCTTTTAGTATTGTGGGAAGAAAACAGCGACTCAAATGCGAATGATGACTAGCCACAGGAAAATAAAAACTTTGCTCTGAAATTGCTCCTTGAAAGGATTAGCTTCCTTTAAAGGTGAGCATATTTGGGACTAATGCAAGTTTGGATTTCTGTTCTTGGCTGGCAAGGCTAAAGAAATGCAGTTGGTGGCCTACCGGAAACTGTTAACAGTGATGGATACTAACCAATTACATGGAAAGTCTTGACAAAGGGAGGGAGGTATGGCAGAGGAAGGAAAATGCTTTGATAGGTTGAGAATTGAGATTTGATTTGTCTTTCACCAAGAAGGCAGAGGGTGACCTACGGTATCTTATCTGAAAGGAACACCCCTGTTTTAATTTTTTATTACCATGCTATGAGGTTGTCGGTTTATAATTTTTATGGATGACCCAATTATTCTCCTGATAAGAAAGCCAATTGAAATTTATTTGGGAATTTTCTTGGAGAACTTGATGCAAATGCATAATATTCTTTTGTATAGCATCATCAGCTGGGTTATTAAGTAAAATTTGATTAGTAAATTGTTCATGACCATCCTACCATCAGCAAGGTATTTAAGTTTTTCTTTGCAGGACTAAATTTAGCTGTTTGTGCAGGTTGATTGATCAGACAAAGCACTATATCCTCAAATCTGCTCATCCTTCTGGTTTATCTGCACACAGAGGCTTCTTTGCTAATTCTGACTGAGATTTTCTTATGCTATACATCCTTACATAAGGACTTATAAATCCATGCGCAGTAACTGCATGGCTTCAACATTGCAACTAACTTTTCTCAATTTTTGAGGTTGGAGATATGCTTCAGAACTTCAACCGAAAAGGATAAAAGGATGTATTTTAGATTTTAGTTGATATGCTAATTAGTAAAGGATGTTCCCAGTCCAGTTCCCACCCCTCAAAAGAGAAAAGTGGGGGAAAAGAAAAAAATCACTTTCCAGTCCTGATAATGCTTTCTTTGCTTTAACCTGAATTAAGAATCACCCGCAGAGACATGCTTTTATTGCTTCTTTTATGTGATTTTTGAGTTTTTGAATAATATAGTACAGGTCATTACAATTACATCCTTTTGTTCAATTTAATATCTTCTCAAGATTGATGATATTAGGGTTTGTGAGGTTATCTAATTGAATTTCTGTGAGGATTTGGTGCATCCATAGTGCAAGGAGTTTTTGTATGAGCATTCCTAGATCATATCGGGAACTTAAAAATTAGGAATTTCAAATTGAAAGTGATGCAGCAATTTTATTTTCTTCAGATAAAAGGAAAAGAGGTTATTCATGGAAAGAAGAAATACATATAGAGGATGAGGCATGCTTAAGAGAGTAAAATGAGAATTACATCATTGCAGCTGGATTCGAACCAGCATCCCTGGGATAGGCCTTGCATATATTTTTAACTTAATGTATTTATTGAATTCTTCCAGCCTCCGAAAAGTTTTGTTGATCTTGTAATGGCCGTGGATGAGTTCTAGGTTGTAATATCTTGACTTCTACTGATATTTATATGAACAGGCACTTTTCCCAGACGAACCAGATTTTAGAGAAAATTGGCGGGTCTCCCATAAATTGGCAACTGTAATCTACAGAAATATCCTGTGTTTCTGAACGTCAACCTTTTTGTGGAGATCAAGGACTTTAAGGTACACTGAAGTTTTGGCCTGGAAACTTAATTAAATTGTCCTTGACCTTTTTGATATTATTCGGGAAGTTATGACAGGATAGCCTATGCAATTTCATGACAAGATATATACTCAATTAGAGGAGAAGTCTGTAAATATATGAACTAGTTCGACAATTAGCTCTTTTCCATCTTTCAACTTATTTATGTTTCAGTTGGCCACATTAGAATGATCTCATTTTCAAGGAGGCACTTGGACTTTGTAAGCTGCCTTTTGCTATTTTTGTGGAGTTTTAAAGGCAAACGGAAGGATCAAAATGATTAAAACTGCAAATTTGAAGGACCAAAATAGTTAAGATGGAAACTTTGACAAATTATCATTGTGATTAAAAAGGTTGCACAACAATTTCTCACCCACTGTACATTGAAATAAGCGACATGTATCACCCATTTTTTACCTTCAACCCCCCACCCCGCCCCCCAAAACACCTTTTTTTGGACCATGTCCATATTGAGATGCTATCAACCAAAATTCACAACTGATAGACATGCACTACAGGAAAAACGAACCATGAATGCCACAGCTTAAATTCCCGTGAGACCACGTTCACTAGTTTCCACAACTCAGGTAGCAGATCAACTTAGCCAGCCTCAAATTTACCACCACCAATGGGGAAATAATCCATTGTCTTTCTGCAAAGTTCACTTGTAAATCCATTCATTTGACCGACCTCCTGACTCATCCATATCTATGAAAATACTCACAGCCTACAAGCAGTACAATAAACAATTAAACTGCAAATAGTACCAAGAGAAAATCTTTCGTAAAGTATGCTACATTCTCTAGTCAAAGAAATTCATGTTTTGGAATCAATTAAAACACAATATAGGTAACATTCCTCCTGGATACGCACAACTTAAACGCATAATCATTTAGTGATACAGTTATTTTTTTATAGTTCCATGAGTTATATAAATCACGAGACTAACAGGGATTTAGTTTTTCTAAAGTAGAAAGAATAAACCTTTTTTTTTTTTGGGGGGGGGGGGGGGCATTCTTGGCTGGTATACCTTTGATAGGATCAACCCTTCCCTGGAGCTCAAAAGCAACTCAAGAGAAGCATACATGGAATTGGAGTTCTATATGTGTAAGCATGTTGAGTAGGTTCAGGTGGTCAGATTTGAAATTGGCTTTCCTTACTTTCAAAGTGGAAAGAGAGCATTACAACAGCTGCTAAAGGTTACCTTCCCTATGCGAGGACGCTCTTTCGACTTTTCAAGGGTATTTCGAACATGTGAGATAGATCCCCAGCATTTCAATGTGTTAGCCACATCATCGAGCCTGAGTAAGTACTCTTCTTCGGTTAATGGAAAGGATCTCTGAGAAGAGTAACAGAAGCATATTTTAGATGCAAAGAAGCGTCACCTATCAGTTTCAGAGTGAAAACAGGAGTAAAGTGCTAGGAAACAATAAGACAACAGACCTACTATGGAAGTGGAACAAAATGCAGTTTGATATTATAGATCATGCTTTAAGCAATTAGGAACCTGTACCTTGGGACAGAAGCTACTACCCAGAAGTGCTTCTGATCAGTGCAAATACAGATACTGAGAATAACAATGATAATAGTTTGCTTATATTAACTGTCAAGTTGTGGTTAGAAAGAAGTATATCCAATCATACTCGATTCAACTACAATAGAAACGCCAATTGCTCTAACTAACTTCGATAATTTTATGTTAAAAAAATATGTACTTGCCTTATAATATTACAGGAAAAAACAATCATAATGAAGTATGCTTCTAGTTACTTCAAGGTCTGGTTAATCAAGAAGCATTTATTCAACGCCTAGTTACACCAGTTGACGTTTTCTACAACTTTCTTTCAACTTAGAATCTCCTGAGTATAGGTAATTCTTCCAACACTCTTAACAAGAAAATGATGGGATTACTTGACAAAAAGTTAGATAGAGGTAGCTACATGCAGCAGAAAAATATAGAAGATGCTAAAGGTCTCTTGATTTTGGCTTGACCTGTTGTCTCCTGCCCCTTCTCTATTTTTTATGTTGGTACATTTCCTCTAAGTAAACCGCATTACTAAAGATTGTGTAAAATCCAATGATAATTCTGATTTTTTATCTCTACTTATATATTATGTATCGAGATTAATTATATTAATGGGAACATATTCTTGCATGTGTTACGTAGATCATACACTTAGTCGAAACAAAAACATTGGCACTGCATCATAATAAAAATAGTTCAAGCACAAAAGAGCAAATTAAGCCTCTATATGCTGCAGAAGCATACATCAGTGTTTCAGTTCTTTCACCATATATTGATCAATACCTTCTCATTATGACCACTTATGCTCTCAAGAACCCAATTAGAATTAGCTATGTAGAAACGAAAAATTAGGCAACACGAGTAGCTCAAAATTTTACTGCTTAGTCCAGTCAAAATTATCCTGGCTATTTCCTACTCATATGAAGCTTCAGCATGAGACATAAGGTGCAGAGCTGTAAGATGTGTTAATACAGCATAGTTAGTAATCATAGATACGTATATATAAGGATGAGAGTCTCCAAGTGGGGCTGGTCATTCTAACAACTAAATCTTGAAGGGTTTGATTCTTACCATAGTATCAGTTTTAGACATGAAAAACCTTTACTCAATGGCTCTAAGATTTTCATATACAGCCTCTGAATTCTCTTGAATGATTAAGCATATTGAATGAGTTATCCTTTCATCCTGCTTGTTCTTTCTTTTGCCCCCTCCCACTCACCCCAGTTAAGAACATGATCCAGATAATACTTTCCAGCAAAACCAAAGAAGGCAGCTCACCTGTTCCATGTACTTCCACATAACATTTAAAGCAAGAAGGTTCCTTCCCATGAATTCCTGAAAGCATTGGAAGGAAATATACCAGATATTTAAACACAGGCAGAATATTCATAATAGCATCAACCATAACTTAAGCCAGTAAAGCAAGAAAAAGTATAGTGCATTTAGGGATTGTTCAGTTGAAAGGATGATGTAAGATGACACAGTAATTGGATATTAATACCATCATCCCCATGTTTGGCTACTTGTCCTACTCAAAATTAATACCATTTAAATGAACCTTCCCTTTGATGAGATTAATAATCCCACGAGGGCAGCTGTACGAACTGGAATATAAGCTAAAGTAGTAGTAGTACACTTATTTGACAATAACACAAAGTAAATTTCTCTTCCATTGTCACATCTTGCTGACTACTTGCAATCTCTATTTAACTAGGAATTTTATTGTTAATTCTGAGAATTGGCAGAGTTGAATTAAAAACTAACTTCTCCTCAAATGGATTATTAACAGGGAGAATAGTTAGTGCAGAAATTCTTTATCCAGTAGAATCCTCTCTGTGAGACATGCAAAGCCTCAGTTGTTTACTCATGCTGTCTATTTACTCTTGAGAAGCATCATAAACATCTAAAAAAGATATTTTGATGATGAAATAAAATAAGGTTTCTTAGCAGACCTTTCTAACATTAAAGGAAACTAATCAAAAGAGGATATACTTCTCCAGTTCACAAGTTCCCTTCTGTCTGAATGAATCTAATCATATCCTTTATCATTTTAAGCGTTTATTTTGAAAAGGCATACAAATTTAATATATCATAATCCTTCTCTCGTCATTATTTAGCTCCAGTAATAAGTTGAATAGTATTATAGTACAGTTAAAAGTCAGATGTTAATTACACTTCAAATAGTGTTAGCTTTAGGATAATATGGCAATATACCATCATATGAGGGAAAGAGGTCCTGTACTTGAATCCCATGCACTGCTAGTAACAAATGTGTGGATATGTTGTATCTATTAAAGGAATATGTGTCTATCTCCATTCATAAGGGGCGTACTAAAGAACATAGAGTGAGCTAGTAAATTAACAGAACATGAACTGACTAAATTCAGAGCAGGTCCAAGTTCCAAAGCAAGTAACTAGGAAATACCAGCAAAAGCTCCAGATAAAAGATTTTCACCATTTAAATCACATAAAAAATCAGCATTTTCAAAAATTGAATATTAAGCACTAAAATGGCAAACTGCAAATAGAACATACCTTTATTGGAATACCATTTTAAACAAGATATCCAAAAAATCATCCACATGCAAACACAATTGTCAATTATACAATAGCAAACGAACAGAGACAAAATAAGAAGGCTAATTGAAAATTTTTCAATAACCTCTTACACCTGAAAATGAAAAAATCCAAGTCAAGTCCTAGAGTTTCATTTCCCCTCTTTTCTATCAAACTTGATAGCACTACCCTAATGACTACAGTGGTAGACATCTGAGTAAGTGGACGAGGAAGACAAAATAGAAAGAGAATATATCCAGTGAAAAAAAACCCACCACTGGTGATTCAATTGAAACTGATTGCCCTCTAACTGCAGAAAAAAATTAAAATCTAAACAAAACTAACCAATTTCAGAAAGAAAGTTAAATCAAATCCCCAAATTAAAAATATAATTGAGTATGTGAACTTAATCTAAATATTTAATTGAACAAAATGAATTAGTGAAGATAAAACCAAGAGGAAAAACATGGAGATCTAATTAGTGTTGAGGTACACATACTAATTAAAGGTAACAAAAAGGAGAAGCAACTTAATAAGGGTATATTTTAAGTGTGGAACAGTTTCCTATTTGACAGAAACCAAGCAATAGAGAGGACAGTTGTACTGGAAAGCCACCAATTTTTTTTGTAATGGTGTATTTTGATAATTTTTTTAAATGAAATGCACAACAAGGTCAAGAATTATATCTATTGACAATAACAGGAATTCTGGTGGGATTTCAAATTAAAAAGCAGTAAATTATACCAAAAGTGCATAATAGACATAAAGATTTTATATAATATTCCAAAAGAAAATCCCTAGGCATCACATCATAATATTCAATACTAAACCTAGGTTCTCTGAAAAAGTTTTTGACTTGGAGCTTGCCAAATATTTTGGCCATCTATCGTCTGGATAATTCCCGTTAAGGTGTCTAGCAAGCAAGTTTAAGCTAACTCCATGGTATTTCTGCAAATCATAAAACTAAGAACTTGAGAGTTGGCTATTGCTTTTCAATTTGTCTTTTCCACATAGCAGATGGTGATCATCAACAAAATCTGCTTTGAGAATGTTAGTGAAACACATCCAGAAACTGGAACTCAAAGAAATGATCATAGGAAAATGAACAAGCATATTAGACAATCAAACATAAAAATAGTGGTATCTTGATTAAACAAATTGTAACACTAAAAGCAGTCTTTTTTACAGAGTTTTTAACCTATACACCCTATTTTTTTAATCAGCTCCGCAAATGCTCTGATTTTAGGGGAGGTTTCAAAACTAGTCCCTACACATTCATTGACTTTGCTCGCTGAATTAAAGAATGCATTCTAATAATGAGTTCTTTCTGTTACATATATTTTAATTTCGTTAAATAAAAATAATGAACGCATCAAACCAATGTGTTCTTCTTTAAACAGAAAAGCATTGGTAGAATGTGTTCTTACAACATATCTTTGAATGCTTCTTTAAGCACAATGCTTTAGTAAGAGAACACAGAGGAGTGGATGAAATCATGCTCATCCTAAGATGCAGAGGAGACCTAAAACCACATTTCCCCCCATTCCAAATATCAAACAAAATCCCAGCAAGCATCGGACAGAATCCCACCTTGCCAATTCATCATCAACCAGACAATGCTCCTAATTCCATCCACACGATCATTATCATTCTAAATTGAAAAACCGAAACTTTTAAAGAAAACATTGAAGTTAAAAATAAAATTCAGAGCATTGGGGCTGGAACTTCGAATTCAGGGCAATAAGGCAGTTGATTTTCTGCCTCTTCTTCTTATCCTCCGGTTCCATCTCAAGCTAATGAAGAACAAGAAACTCCCTCCCACAAAATGGTTGGACTTGAATGAGAATGGAAATGGTGTTGGTAAAGAAGGAAAATGAAAGTCCAAAGTGAATGCTGGGGGTTTTGAGCCATTTGAGTTGCTTGGATTTGGGTTCTTTCACTCGTTTTGGCATTCATTACTTAGTGACAAGAAAATGCATTGGGAAAATGCGTTATAAATTAAACATAATGCAATCCTTTAGTGTATGGCTTATTTTTATTATTTGAATAAAATAAAGCATTTCAGAGTGTTTAATTGAGAGAAGACATTCACAAATGCATTAAGGTTAGTTCTGAAACCGCCCATCGCAAAGAAAAAAACACTAGTTTCTGAGTGTATTAAAAAATAATTGGATTAAGCAGGGCAAAAACTGTTTTTCACACTAAAATTAAAGTTTTTGCAGTTATTCTACACTGGTTGAACTGGTTGAATTTCAGGTGAAATATTTACCAATAAAGAAGTCAGCAAGTAGGAAGACTGTTCTGATCCCAAATGCAACTTACATGTCAAATGGTTTTCTCTCAACACTTCAGATCACCTTGATGAAATTTAAAGAAAATTCCTCATAATACTAAGATTTCCATGAAGCCTGCTGGATACTTGTAGAACAATGTGTTTTCAGTGAAACTCCAATGGCATTAATCTCTGTAAAACGAACCCAAATTCCATGCCTTTCTATCTCAAATGGCCATCCTTTTTCAGAACAATGAGTTTTCAGCAAAATATTCCATATCAATACCAAGATTGTAGTGCTTTTAAACAAAAAGAAATAACTTTTGCTCCAGTAATTTTCATCCATTCCTTTAAAAAAGGAATAAGATAATGGTTCTTAACAATGATAATTGATTAAAAGGCTTCTCATATTAAAGTTGAATGAAATTCTAATACATGTTCCATTTTAGATCATAACAATCAGCAGGTATAACTGTAACATTTGCTACCAAGGTCATAGCAGGCTACTGTATTAAACATCTCTAATAAGTTTCTATAAATTAGGTTATGAAGGTTTAACATGTCACCAACTCTCAATTCGAAGCCCAATATACGGTTTTGACTGTGGATGTAGCCATTTACATTAAGGATTACTCCAATTAGTGCAGATAAATATTCCTAAAAAATCTATTATAACTTTAAAAGTATATAAAATAGATCACTGATGAACTTCCAAAGACACAACAACCACTTGTGTTGTTTAAAAAGGACACTGAACTTGGTCATAATTGACAACAGTCACTTCAAGTATCACAAATATGATGGAAATACCAGCATGATTTTGACCTACGATGATACTTCTTAGGGATATCTTTATTAAAATAGAACCAAAGCTTTTGAATTCCATTAAGGGAAATACAGAAGACAAAAGAAAGAAAAGAAGTACCTTTTTAATTAATTGAACATCATAAGACCTCCCATATTTGTTTCGTATGAGAGTTGCCAGGTCTACCCCTGTGAAAGTAGAGTCATCTTTTCCAACAATTCTTTCAAGCTTTTCTCTGAGAATATCACTGTTTACCTGGGGTAAACAAATGTAGCTAATTCAGGGCAGGCAAATAGACTTTCATATGAACATAAATCTATAGGCAAACAATCATTCAACATTTGCAAAAGTTATGAGTCACAGGCTTATGTTGCAACTGCAGTAGATACTCAACACTAGTATATTCTACTCAACGGTTTTGACAGCTAATACTATGTTCTACATTTCAAAAGTTATGATAATTGTCAGGCTCAAGACATGCAATGCAAATGATGCTCAACACAAGCATATTTGTTGGTTTTGATACCTGCTTAGAAGAGAGCAACACAATTTTTAAAACACTTAACAAGTGCACGATGCTTAGAGAGTAGCTTTGACTTTATAACAGCAACATGCAATAACAACATTGTTAAACTACTACCTCATCTAAAAACTTAAACCAACACAGAGTAATTTATATACTTAGTACCCATAACCTCACATGTGGGACAAAACACGCTCTCATTAACATGTTGACACCTGCACACAATTTTTTAAAAATCTTTTGTTTTTTAGGTAGCAATTAGCAGGGAATTTAAACACAGAACCTTCAGCTCCAATACCACATACCATGTTAATGTACCCGTTATGTAAAAGCTAAGCTAATAGCAATAAGTCTACTTATACATGTGAGTAATATCCTTGATAGATTGACGCTTAGTTTATATAGGACATAAAGAAGATACAACTGGAGAGGCAGAACCTTCTTTGATTTTTTGGTGCTAACAGAAGTCCCAAACTTTTAGACACCAACTAATTTGAAATTTGCCCAAGGAAAACTTAAACCTAATCAACTAGGCAGTAAAGAAATCTGATAATCATTTGATAGAAACTGAAACCAAACACTTTCGTGGAAACTAGCAAAAATTCCATTATAAAAATAAAAAATTGAAAAAAATAAAATATTATATCATTTGAATCCATTAGAAATTTAATTCATTTTCTGTGCATGATGTGGCGAGAGAATTTTAGACCTATCTCGCCCTTCTTTTAATGTATATTTGTCTGTGTTATATGAAAAGACACTATATTTGTCTGTGTCTGGAACTATATGAACTTCCATCCCATTCTTAGCTAACATTGTTGAGTATTGTTGACTAGACAAAAACCTATCAGAAGACCATTTTAAGTACGTAAATATAAAAACAAATTAATAATAATAATAATAATAATCAAAAGAAAAATCAGGGGACAAAAGTTACTCCTCCAATTTCACTTTCTGGAGATTCTTGTTCTTCCTTTCCATCTTCAGAGTCATCAGGATCTATAGCTCCATCAAGTGTACCAGAAAAAACAGGCCTAAACTTTCTCGTCCTTTGGTTGCTGTTTGTTATTAAGTTTTTAAAGGAAAACAATCCACTGGAAGCAGAATCTAGATTTGAATGATTGAAAAGAAATTTGGAGGATGTACTCTTTGAAAGATAATATTGATCACCTAGCAACCAAACACAAGTGCTGCTGGCTAGAATACTTGTCATTACTGATATCTTTTTTTCCCCCCCTGCAAAGAATGATCATTGAGAAAAGTTAAGAACCAATCACCTCTGAGCAATCCTTTTTGAAACTGAAATCAAAAGCTTAATAAGAAAGGATCTATAAGTGGTCCTCTATTCTAGAAACCAGAGAACATAAAGCCAATGTGCATATCAGAATTTATTTCATAAATGCGAGCAATTGCCAAAAGAAATAAACATATTGAGCCCAACAATTTTCAAAATAATCTGTAAATGCACCAACTGATAAACAGTGAGTAGTACAAATTTAATTGAAGTCATACAGAAAAGAAAATAATGAAAGGCCAATTTATTAGTTCTCCAAATTTCTTGGGGCAAAAAAAAATTACGAGAATTTTGTAAAAAGGGCTGATTATAATTCCAAAGAAGAAATAAAAAAAAATCAACTGCCAAACATTTTATGTCTCAACAATTAGAGTGAAAATGCAAACATTTCTTCTTCTAAATTTCATTTTCCGGCCCCGAAAGTATTAAAAGAAAAAACCAAGCTAGAAATTAATAATGAATATTATCAAATGGAATTCACTTTAACCTTTAGCTAGACTTAAACATAAAAGAAAAGCAAGAATTCAATTTCAAACAACTTTTCACTTATTGCTGTAGTATTCAAAACCATAGTTCAAAAGATACTAAAAGTTCCATATTGGTTCAAAAGTTTCTAGGGACTCAATCTAATTAGATAACTTTCTCCAGCAGTCAGTACAATCAAATTTATTTGGGTAAAGAAATCAAGAATTACAGGAAAAGCTTGATAACTTTTGTAAAAAAAAAAAAAGTGGAATATTTTAGACAACAACCTTGTACCTGTGGTTCTGCTGACAATGATTACAACACCAAAACTAGCCAGAACCAAATGGGGTTTTCAAATTCTTGTTTATTTAGGTAAATCAACGGAAAAGATGCAATCAAACCCTTTGGTTGCAGAAGAAAATTCATGCGGTTTTGTATGGTATGCAAAGAAATCAGCAAAATACTTCAGCGGTTAGTTTTCTGTTTTGGCCTTTTACGTCCACATGTTGAGACTTGAGAGAGCCGCTGAGCCTCTCGCTTTCACTTTGTGGCGTATCCGTTTCTTTTCTTCTTTTTTGATAAATAATGGCGTATCCGTTTCTAACATTAATTTTAAGTCCCAACGTTTTTCACTTTGCTATCATCGGTCTCTCTTCAATTTTTTTGAACTAGTAAGTTCTGAACGTTTTTATTTTTTTGACACTATTAGTCTTTTTTATGGAATAGAACACACGAAATCTTAAAAAACTCAATTTATCCATGAGGGTCATTTTTGGTATTTCATTTTCTCTCATATTTTTTTTGTTCTTCTCGAGAATTTGAACAACTTATTTATGTTTATTAATAGTTATATTAGAAAAGGAGAGCTCGTGGAGGATATTATGCTCCTCACCAAAGCTGATCATTGCATACTATATACCTATCTTGAAATTTTGTTTTTGCATTCCTATGTTGCAAGATGAATATAAGTCGCAACATTGATTAGGTCATTTTTATGCTTCTATATGTAGAATCAAATATTAGTTATCATTATTTCAACATTTTTACTAATCACAAATCACGTTAAATACCTCAACACCTTCCCCTCTCAACTGGAACCTTCAAGTTGATTTCTCTCCATCAAGAAAGATGAGATCCTCCATAACCTTAAAACACTCTTGAAAAATCTAAGATGGGGTGAATTAGGTTTTATCTGATTTTTGCAATCTAATTCAATTATACACTTTTAAGACAATAAATATCAAACACTTAGTGTACAGTTCGTGTATGTAATAATGTGTTTGAGTAAATTATAGAATTAAAACAATTAACACAATGATTTAGAGTGGTTCTAAAATGATTCGATAGATGAAAAGGTCATGTTCGGTCGACCACAACAATGAAGTTAGATCGTCCGAAACTCAATAGACATGTATAAAAAAAGGTTCAAGTAACTTCTGATCAATACCTGGGTAACTTTCGATTGACCGAAAGTCCTCATTTATGCAACCATATCATATATGAAGTTCACAATCAACAATGCAAATTGTGATATCATTTTAACAAGTATTCTTAACACGTTTAGACTTTAAAACCATAATGCATGTGTTTAAAGACTCTTTTGAATACCTAAGACAAGTTTTAACATATAAAGATCATTTTGAAAAATGTTTTATGTTTATAGAGCAATATATATTGACCAATATTTAAATAAGAGTAACTAGATATATCTAAATGATATCAACATCTAAAAACTATATCTCTAATTCCTATCTAATCTAAAAAATGATAGTCTTCATTTCTTGAATCCGAATAAATGTACTCTAAGACTTGAACTCTTGATCTTGCATAGGTAAGATGTTTGAATCCAAAGAATATTAAAAGCTTGCAAATAAAACGATTAATCCTTCATCAATGTTTGTCAATAATAAAATTTAAGGCATTAAAGGCTTTTAGAGCTTTCAACTCTCAATTTGACGCTTGTGACCTTCATCTTCTCTCTCTTTATTTTCCTTAATTTTCTAAAATTGGGGGTTTTCTCACCTAGCCTTTAGAGTTTCCAATCAATTGTAACACTATGCAACAAAATCCTATCTTCTCTAGCCAAGGCACTAGTCCATTATGCAACCTCGAACTTTACCCCTCAACAAACATTCCCAAAATTATCAACAACATTAAAAGTCCTGGAAAAGAATTCTTCTTGCAACTTTTTAGTATTTGGGCTTGGCAATGATAGCCTTATGTGGTCATCCCTCAACAATGATGGTCAAATAGTGTTTCTTGAGGAAAACAACAAATGGATGGTGGAATTTAAGAGAATCATATGGGCTTACGTTATACATTTCATTTCCCACAACTTTCATAGCCTTCCTTTTTGCCCTCTATTCTAGTTGTCTTCCTTGATAGTCGATTCTATGGCTTCTTCTTAAATAGATGCCCTTTTCTCATAATTGTTTTCTTTATGTTCTTTTTCCTTCCTTTCTTTTTCTTTTATGTTGATTTTTTCTTTTCCCAATGTGTTCTTTTCATTTTATTTTTTTAGGAGGGGGTATGTGTGGAGAAAGAGCTACACTAACTATTCTTATTTCAAAGTACATATTTATATGAAATACTCTCATTGTAGGAAATGAAGAGTTGAAAGCTAGGCTATTTCCACACCATTTTCACACTTAGACTTTTATTTGCTTATTCAAGATGGGAGTCTTAATCTCATTTAAATAAATATTTTTAATACATGTTTTATGTGATATATTTTATATGATTATTTATGTACTAGTAAATTATGAATTAGATTGTGTATATTGATTTTATAAATGTATATGAAAAATTTTATTTGTATGTCATCGAAAAACTAGGGCTTCAATCCACAGGGATTTTTGTTCGATTGAACAAGGGTTTTGGTCCGATTAAACAAAGACTTTGGTCTAATAACATATATAGATCATGCATGGTTGACGAGCGTGTCATTATGTTATCAAATTCAACCAATTTATGTAGTTAGGATTTAACTCACAAAGATTTATAAACTTTTTAATTAAGTAAGACTAATCAAATATGAGAGAATTTTTTGTTAAAACAGAAATCTAAAAATTAAAGCTTTCAAAGGGATTACCACAAAAAAAAACTAGTATATCAATGGATGAAAAGATGTTAGCAAAGACTTTATATTTCATTTTCATTTATTTAGGATCAATCATTAATAAAAACATATTCAAGTAATGATTTAGAATTCTGCATAGCGTTGCAAATTTCGATTTCTCTAAATATGGGTTAATTCCTGGGAAGAACAACAAAACCAGTAGTTGGTCAAACACTTGATTGCATTAATAGTCGACTATGGAAAACACAATGCATTGACACAAAGCTGGTTCTCTCTCTTTATTTATCAGCTTTGCTGCAACTGAGTTTCAGAAGAGCAAGTTACTGACAAACAGCTTTTTCCAACCAAAAAAATAAAAATAAAAATTGGATCATTCATTCTGAAATCCAAAACCAAAATGTTCGGTTTCAATTAAGCTATTTGAAGCTGGCATGATTCCTGAATATAGCCTACATCATCATAATAGTTCAGAAAAGAAGCTGAATACAATTGGAACATAAAGAAATGTTTCCAACATGCAAAACAGACTCCAGCATACACAATTTGCAGCCTTTATCTATTAAAAAACTTTATGCAGTCTTATCTCCAAAATGAGAAATAGCCTTGGTGTCAACACCAAAGCCTCCTCTCTCTTTTATCCATAAAGATCAAAAGGAAACCAGTGCAAAATCCAGATGATGCACAATTTGCCGTAAATTTGCAGTATTTGGATTGGAATTTGAAAAGTGTTTTTTGTTTTATTTTTTAAATGAGAATAGATTTTGTGTTTGAATAAGAATTTTTTATTGGAAATTGAAATGAATTTTATTTTGGATTTAGGGAATTTAAAGTTTGATAAGATATGTTTTGAATCCTACATTATTGAAAATATTATAAAATATAATTAAAAAATTGTTTGAGAGTGTTTTTTTAATTAAAAAATAATGAAAAAAAATATTGTTTATGTGAATATGTGGGTTCCATTTATAGGGTTAGGAGAAAATTTAAAATTTTGGAGTTAAAAAATTATTTTGAGGGATGTTTTATGGGGAAAGATGAATTTGATAAAAAATTATTGACCAAATTGAGTGTTCTGCAATTTTATCTCTCCTATTCTTCTTTATTTTATATTTTACTCAATGAACTTCTTAATCTCTCACATCCTTTTACTGATATACATGGTTTTGTCTTCCATTAATGTATTTGGGTATTTTCTACTAGTACACATTGGATTGGATCAAGCAAGCATTATATTATATATAACAAAAAATAAGTCATGCCATCTGCAAGCAACTAAATCATACAACCACAGTCAAAATGGAATAAAAAGTTAAAAGCAAGTTCAGCCATACAAACCTGATGGTTGAGAATTGTTCGCCATTGCATAAAACAAGATCTAATTTTCGAGTACTCAAAAGAGCAGTAAAAGATAGATAGATGATCAGAAAACTAATCCAGTTTTTCTTTCATCCTGCAGAACTTTATTGTCTTGTCTCTACTACAATAACCAAAAACATTTCTTCTCTCTCTGTGTAGATTTCAAAATGATTTTTGAGCGCTGTTTTAGTAATTATGACACAGGCCGCATGGCGGCCTTGAGTGCTTTCTTTGATCCAGTTAAGTCCACTGTCAAACAAGAGCAAATTTACTAAATGACAATGTCTAAAAATGAGAATTCATTGGATGATTACCAAATGAACACAATTACATTGCAAATTATGACCACTAACAGAAAAAAGGGGGGGGGGGGGATGAATCCGTTTCTCTTATGTGGCTATGTACTGATTTACTGGAACAAATGGGATTAAAATTGAGTTGATCTTAGTTCTAGATTTCTAATATTCAAAACTCGAAGAATATGCTACATGATCATGGTACAGGTAAAACAGATTCATTCAGTCAAATGGACCACGAAACAAGATACATCGATCCTTCAAGATTGCAAGTGGGCGCATAGAACAACTATCGGATACCTCTTCAATTACCTCATCAAAGAAGTTAAAAATTCACCATGTTTTATGCTTTGTCAACATGCATCAGTTACTTATAATCAAATTGCTCCCTCGAGAGTTTTTGAGGCACTTCATCTCTTTTTCCAGCCCAACCAAAATTACATCAAACTTTAAACTTCCACCACTTATTTCAGAACAAAAACCTCAAGATAGCAAGGACCTCGTCAATTGGAAAATAATTATGGCATATAAAGTAATTGACTTTGAATTAGTAAGGGACTATCCAGTATATTCATAGCCAAGGGATACCCATTTCCCTACCTTGTTTTACATAGAAGCTACAGGTGGAAATTACCTAGGTCAAATTAGAGCTGAATTTTACAATTCATCACAGATTTTAATTGTTGTAATCCTGGAGATTATAGTTGATATATCAGAGCGATCTAATACTAAAATATCCAAAGTGAATGGCAATAAGAGAAACTTTTAGCCAAAAAACCGACTGAAAGGATTGGTTGTTCTTAAATTGACCCAATTCACTTGCCATTTCTTCAGGAAACATGAGAGTAGGAGATCTTTTGCATCCTTTACATGCTAAATAAACATAAGGAAAAAATGAATTAACACATTAAATTTAGAAATTTTGAAGAACAGCTGTTTACCCAAAAAGTTTGCTCTTTACAATAATTCAATTAATCGTTTCTTGAAAACCAAATACAAACAAACAACTTTGTTAGAAACCCAATTCGAGATCACATGATAATGAACAATGAAGAAATTAAAATTCACCTGGCAATCGAGACTTCCACGAATTGGGAGGCCAGAACTGGTTTCACCCGCATTGATTTCGATGGAGGATTTGGGTAAATTCATTAGGGCTAATGTTCTTCCCACCGAGACAAAAAAATAATGAAAAAAATGAAAACAAAAACATATTTTTATTAGTATTTTTCTGGTTAAGAAAGAACATATACACAATGGATATCCTAACCCCACCCCCAAAAATAAAAAAGATTTATTTGTGGGAAATATTTTTCATAAGCATTTGCTAATTTTGTCCTTCAACTATTTAGATTTTGTTGTTGCCATCCGGATGACTTGATGTTCAGCAATTTGGAAGAAGAGTCCATTTGGATTTCAGTTATTCCAATAATTTGAAAGAGAAGTCCATTTGAGTTTGAGTTCTAACATTATTCTCCCTCTTTTCCAAAAATAAAATGTTGGAAGTAAATTTTTTTCTTAAAATATAAGATATTTGATTACTTTTTAGAGTTATTTTGTATATTATTTTCAATATTATTCTTACTAATTTTATCTTTTATATTAAATTATTTTAATTCTAAAAAAAATATACACAATAAATAAGAGTATTATATAAATTAAAATATTTCTTTAATATGTGTGAAATTTCATTCAATATTTTATATTTTGAGACGAAATAAATATATTTTATGTAACCAATAGGATTTCATAGAAATCATAGTGTACATCAAGTGGAATAAGATTAAACTAAGTAGCATAAAAGGCATTCTTCTTTTTTACCTATTTAAATTGCCCTCACATGTAATTATATTTATAAATAATTAAATAAGATGACAACTTCAAATTTCAATGCTTGATGCCATTCACAAAGGACAGGCAATCACATTCAAGAATGATGTCTTGGAGCAGTTGCCTACTTTATCACTCCAAAAATTCTATGTAAATATTAGTGCTATAATTAGGAAAGTTTATGAGATTATTATAGAAATTTTATATGTTAAATAAACATTTTGTAGGTTAAATAGAAATATTGGATTTATTTTTAAACCAATTTAAAGAATAATATTTTAGTTGCATCTAATTAATAACCGATTTAGTTACTTGATTAGAAAGAATTATGAAATTAAAAGTTGAAAGCCCTAAAGATTTTTTAATATCTTAATTTTGATTAATGACAAACATTGATAAAGACTAATGATTTTGTTGTATAAGTGATAATATTTTTAGGATTCAATTATCTAATTCATGCAAGATCGAAATTTTAAGTATTCAAAGTAGTATATACATCACCAAAAATTGAAGACAAGCATTTTATGGATTAAATAGGAACTAGAGGTATAATTTTAGATATTGATATCATTTAGATATCTTTAATTTACTTTTTTGAGTAATAATTCTATAGATTGCTTTATAAATTTAAAACGTTTTTCAAAATATATTTTATAAGTTAAAACTTATCATGGATATTTAAATTGATTTTTTAAATACATGCATTCGCTTTAAAGTTTTATAAACTAAGTTCCACAACTTTTGGAGTTGATTGGAAACTTAAATTGTATGTTTGGAAAACTTGATAATGGCTTTTTTATGCTTGCACTCGATCGGATAATAGTTGGCATTGTTCGCTAATCATTTAGAGGAGTCTGATGATATAGTAGACGCTCAAACAGTCGACCAATAAATGCCAGACATTATCTGTTAACCATTAAGAGAAATTTAATGTTCCAATGGACAACCAAGCTTTGTAAATGTCGACCGCAAGTCACTTGAGTGAGATTTTAACAGTCACTTTTATGACCGTTGGAACACGTATATAAATACTCAAATGCTTGAAAAACTTAATAACATGATTTTCTGACAAAAAATTTGATACACATTCATTATAGAAAATCTTAGAAACATTCTCAAACCCTTTCTAAATATCTATATTGTG